>CALYLW010002236.1:0-60042 GCA_944989445.1 Ampullaceana balthica | reverse complement strand
GAGTAAAGGTATTTTTTATTGGTAGGGGTGTTGTTATTGTAAAGGGTATGGGGGGGGTGGTAGTGTAATTTATGTGTAATTATAAGAGGGGCGGTATATTATTAATGTTTGGTTAAATGAGTAATTCGTATTTTGTAGAATAAAGGGGGGCTTGAATTGGTAATAGGTATATACATATTATTTTTTTGGGGGAGGTTAATTTAACTTTTAATTAACTTGTAAGTGGTTGTAATGGTTTTATGTCAATTAGGGGTGTTAATTATATGTTTAAAATTAATTGTGGTATTATAATATTGTTAGTTATATTTTTGTATTTGTAATATAATTTATTAATTGGGTTTTTAATTTATTATGGTTATAAATATAGTTTTTAACTTTGGTTTATAAAATAGGATGGTATATATAAGGGTATGTTTTAAGTTAATTTATTTTAATATAAGGTTAATTGGTGTATAATACATAAGGGTTATTGGTTAGTGTAAATAAGGTATATAAATTTTATTGAATGGGGGTAGGTTTGGGGGTTTTAATTGTTTTAATATTTTAATGTAAAATTTATAAATAGTAGTGTATAAAAACAATTATAAATGGTTGTTTTTAATAGGTTTAATGTATTAATTTTGAGTTTAATGGGTGGGGGGGGGGGGTAGGTTAATTGGGTGTTTTAATTGGCGAGGGGGGGTAAATTGTAATTGGTTCATATATGGGGGTATAGGGGTTAGGGGGGGGGGAGGGGTGTGGTTTAATGGTTTTGGTTTATATTGGTAATTGTTAATGGTTAAATTTTGGTTTGTTATTAGGTAATGGTCTTAAGGGTGTAATAGGATAAATTAACTGTTTAATTGGGTTTGTGTAATTTTGATAATTGTAGGGTAGGGGGTATATTGTTATATTGGTTTTTTCGTTTAATATTGTAATGGTTAATTTTTTGTTAATCTTATAATTTAATTGGTGTAGGTTAATATATTGGTAGTTTTAATTTAATTGGTTTTATTTTTAAGGTATAAAGGTTAGGGGGGGTAAGTGGTTAATTTAAGGGGGTTAATTAGGTGGGGTAATTATTAAGGTAATTGGTTTGGTTTTAATGTGGGGGGGGTTATGTAATATAGTAAGGGTATAAATTGATAATTTATGTAGGTGTAAGTGTTAATTAATTGTAGGTAATCTGGTAAGTTATTATTGGTTTAATTTATTGTAATATATTTATTTATTAATTGGGTTAGGTTAATGGGTAAGCTAATAATTGTAATGGTAATAATTGGGTGGCGTACGCGTTTCCGCGTTCGAGTTTAATGGTAATGAATTATGTATAATTTTAAAGTAGTATAATAATATTCGCAGGTAATGGTATTTTTAATAAGTAATTGGGTCCGGTAAATTGGAGTGGCGTTATGTTAATTGGGTGTAAAATATTATTTATTTAATTTTATAAGGAGGTTTTTTAATTTTTTAAGGTAATGTAATAGGGGGAGTAATTTTTTTGTTAGGTTATTATGTTTATTTAATGGGGTTAATTTTTGGTATTAGTTAAAACGTAATTTATATTTAGTTTTATAATTATGGTTAATTTTAGGTCTTGTAAATTAATATGGTTTAATTTTGGGTAGGGGTTTTTATAATTTAATATTTATATTTTTATAAATTTATTAATGGTATAGGTTTTAATAATATTTAATTTATATTGGTTATAATTTTTTTAGGGTTAAATTGTGTATTATAATATTATATAGGAAATTTTTTTTTTTTTTTTAGTTTATTTTCTTAAATTTAATTTGTAATTGGTGTTAATGGTACTGGGGGGGTTTAATTTGGCATGTTGTAATGGGGGTAATAGGTTAATGGTCATTATTAATTGGTTGTTTAACTTAATTAATTCATAGGTTTCAATTAGTAATGTTATAAGGGTTTAATAATTAATTTACTAAATGGGATTATTTAGTTAAAGTTAATCTTTTAATGTCAATTATTTGTAATGTAATAAATGTTTAATTTAATCTATGAAGTATAATAATTAATGGTAATATAATTTAATTACTGTTTAATTTAAATAACTATAATATAATAATTTTTAGTGTTAAGTTGGTATATAATGAAATTTAATAATATTTATTTAAATCGTTTTAGGGGTGGGGGTTGTAATTGGGTTCCTTCTCTAATAGGGGGTAATGAGGGTTTAAGGGGGTTTTAATATCATTTTAATTGATTTAATGGTGTGGTAAGTTTAATAATTATTAATAATTTATTTGTCAATGGTTATAATTAGGGTAATTGTTTAATTGGTTATTTTAAGGGTTATAAGTAATTCGTAGGTTTTAATAATTTTTTTTGTAATTGGGGGGGGGTTAATTAATTTTTTTATAGTTATAATTATATTTATATAATTTAAGTTAATGGGGTATTTTTTTTTTTTTTTAGTTTGGGTATCTGGTTTAAGTTTTAATTTAGGGTTAAGTAAATTATTAATATATAAATAGTGTAATTTGTTAATAGGGTAATTTATAATAGTTGGGTGGAGTAAGGTGTTATGTTAATGTTTAATGGGGGAGGGGTTGAAATTTGTGGGCTCGTTAAATTGGTTGACTTACTAAATAGGTATTGTAGGTAATATTATTTTTTATTTTGTAATTTTTAATTTGTATTTAGTATGTATGGTTAGTTAATTATAATATCATTCAATTATATTTTATTATTTCTGGTGGTCAGAATTGCTAATGGTTTTAATTTAGTTAATTATATTTAGTATTTAATTGGGAGGGGTATAATTGCGTACTGTTTCTGTTATTTTTTTTTAATATATTAAGGGTAGTATATAAAGAAATGGTAAAGTTATTTTATTAATTTTTTTATGGCGTTTAGGTATGTATGTTGTGGGTTCAATTGGAGGGTATTTATAGTATTTTATATTAATTAATTGGGAGTTATTATAATGGTTATTAGGTTAATATTTATATTTTTTTTAATTGGGTTTTTTTGTTAAAGGTATACGGTAATCGAGTGTACTAGGGGTAATGGTGTCGTAGTTTTATTACTTTTTTGTATTAATTTTATATGTTTTGTTTAATTAAATAAAAATTTTTATTAGGTAGTGTAGGTTATGTTTTTAATTGACGGGTAGTAATTGGAGTGTAATTAATGTGTTTGTAACTTTAATTGGTATTGGTATTTTTATTGTTATTTAATAATGACTTTTTTTAAGGGTTTATAGTTGTGTTTAATTATTATTTTTTAGGTAATAATAATTTTTTAAAGTCGTGTTAATGTATATATGGTTTTATAGAATGTGTATTTAAGTGTTTGGTATAATTGATAATTTTTAATGGTGTTTGGGTAAGGTATTTAATTTAATTGTAATGTTGGATTAATTTGTAATTTTAATAGGTTAATATTTTTTAAATTGGCAGTCTGGTGGGGTTAATTTTATTTGGGTGGTAATTTTTATAATATAATTTAAGGAACGTTAGTATTTAAATAAATTAATTGGGTTGAAACTTTGTTGCGCTTTTGGTTTAAGGGGGTTAAGTATTATATGGTTTAGTATTATAGTTTTAATTTTTGGTATTAATATAATATGTATTCGTTATATATTAATTTTATTTTGGTGAGGGGGGGTGTTTTAATGGTTGCGGTAAATAAAATTTATGGTGGGTGTAGTTGCGGGTATATAATTGTAATTGGGTAATTTTTAGGGTAATGAATTGCAGTAGGGTATAATCGGGAATTGGATATCAGCGATTTATGTGGGTGGGTTATTATTTGATAATATTTTAATAATTTTATAGCGTGTAGTAGAATGTTTAATAGGGGGGGGGGGGTAAGGTTCAAGGGGTAATTGGCTTATTATAAATGGTAATTAATAGTTTATGTTATAATAGGTTATTAGTAATTAATTATTGAGCCGTGGGTTATATTTTATATTTAAATTATTTATTTTGGTTAATAATTATAGTATAATGGTTTTATTTAATTGGATATATGTTAATGTTATTAAGTAATATGGGTTAATTATTTGGGTAAATTTAATTTTTTTGTATTTTAATGAAATTATTTGTCAGTTATAATTAATTTAATTTTAATTTATAGTTTAGGGTATTTATTAATAATTGGTGTGGGTATAATTTTAATTGGGTGTTAAATTATTGGGGGGTAATTGTAATTTTATTTTTATATTGTATATATAGTTAGGGTATAATGGGTTATTAAGTAATTTTAATTAGGTAATTATGTTAGGGGGGTATTGGTAATTTAATTATTAATTGGTTAATGTAATGTATTTTTAATAATATTATAATTTATTTATAAGTATATTTTTAATTAATTATAACTTAATTAGGGGTTTATATTTCAATTGTAAGTTGGGGTAATTGGGGGGTATTAATAGTTAATAGGTAATTGTAATTGGGGTGTTTATTTTAAGGGTTATTGGGGAGGGGTTAGGTAAGTTTATTAATTGGGTTAATAGGTTAATGTAATAATTTAATTTTTTAAAGGGTAACGGGGGGGGTTTAATTGTTATATATAGGTAATTGTAGGGTTTAGGTTTTATTTATATTATTAGTGTAGGTTGGTTTATATTATTTAAATAAGGTTACGGTTAATTGGGTTTTTTAATTGGTTGGGGTTTTGTAATTTTAAGGTAGTTACGTTTTTAAGGGGTATATTTTTATATAAGTATGCGTAATTTTAATTAATTGGGTATATAAATAGGGGGTGGGAGGGTTAGTATATTCTAAGGTTGGTTTAGGTTATTGGGTATAGGTAGTGTTAAATAAGTAATTATTATATATTTTTATAGTTGGTGTAGGTTAATTTTTATCATTAGTTATAGGTAATATATTGGCGGTAATTAATATAACTGGGCGTTTATATTGGTGGGGGTTAATTGGGTTTAATGCTGGTTTTTATTTTATTTTGGTAATAATTTTTAATTAATTATAATTATTATTGCGTTATTAGGGGGTTGGTTTTATGTATTAGCTGTATTTTTTTGGTTTTAGGTTTTAAGGGTAATATATTAAGGGTTAAGGGGGTATATTTAAGGTAATGGGGTGTCGACTGCACCTGTAATGGGGGTTTTGTGTGTGCGCAGTGTAATTATATTAGATGTATAATTTATTATAATTGGGTCGAGTTGTATATTTTTTATTTATGTAATTGTTATTATAGTATAATTGTAATTTTAAGGTCTTATTAATTGGTCTTTTTTAATGGGGTGGTGGTAGTATTGCGGTATAACTCTTAGTTATTATAATAGTAATTGGGTGCCGCGTTGTGTAATTATTTTAATAATAATTTAATTTATTATTAATTTAATTATATTATTTTATTTTAGTAATATTTTAATAATGTAAGTGGGTGTGGGGAGGTAAATTAATTGGGTATATTTTTTTTGTTTGTTAGGTAATTTTGGTAATGTGGTGTATATTATAAATTTGGGTGGTAATTAATTATTTAAATATTATAGGTTTAATAATTGGTTTTTATTAATTGGGTAATCTTGTTTAATGTAAATACGGGGGTTTTATTTAGGGGGGCGGGGTTATGGGGGTAATTAATTGGTGTTAAGGAGGGGTTAATTATTTGTATATAGGTGTATGTTTTTTTATTTTATTTGGTTCGGGTTAATTGGGGGGGTATTTTAATTAGGTTAGTTTAATTCGAGTTTATATATTATTAATTGGGGGGGTAATTGGTAAATGCGGAGGTAATTTAATTTCTTAATATTAGGTAATAACTGGGGGGGGTCGTAATAGGGGGTTAGGTAATTGGTGCGGGTTATTATATGGGGTATGGTTTAGTGTATCTATTGTGGGGGGGGTATATTATATTTTTTAATAGTTTATAAGGATTAGTAGGTATGGTTTTTTATAATTTATTAATGGGGTTTTAGACTTAAAAGTTAATTTATTGGGTGGTATAAGTAATTATAGGTAGTAATTGTAATTAATTGGTATTGTTTAATTTCTTTAGGTTTAGTGTAAGGTTATTATTTTAGTATGTTTGGTTGTGGGGGGGTAGTAATTAAGTTAATTATAGGGCCGGGTTATTAGTATATTTTTTAAGTAAGTGTTAATTATAGTAATTTATTAATCTATTGGTAATGTAAGTATTTAGTGTTAATGGTAATTTTATGTGTAATATTGTTAAATATAGTAATTCAATGTATGTTGGGTTAGTGTAATTGGGTATTTTTTGTATAAATTATTATAATTTTTAATTAGTAATTAAATATAATAGTTAATTGGTGGGTTTTTTAAACTGATTTAGTTTAATTTAATAATTGGTAAGGTTACTAATATAGGGGTAATAATAACTTCTATTATAATTGGGCTGTGTACTAATTTTTTATGGGTATTATATTGTTGTAATTAATTGTTTTATATAATATGTTTTTTGTAATTAATGGTTTAATATTTTAATAGTATTTTTAATTGAGTATTTGTAGGTTTATTATAAGTTTTAAGGGGTGGTATATATATATTAATTTAATGGGGGGGGTATTAGTAATTTAATTTTAGGGGGGGTTGTAATTTAATTTTATAAATTTATAATTAGGTAATGGTTGGTATTTAAATGGTAAGGTAATAGTTAATTTGGGTAATAGTTAGTTATATATAATTAATTTTAAAGGTTTTATTGTATTGGTAGGTATGAATTATTATTACTAATAATGGTATTATAAGTGGTATAATAATTTAGGTATATAATTGGGGGTTTAATGTATAATTGGTATTATATTAAAAATAATATATTTCAGTTAATATGGTAATTAGGTTAATATTTAGTTAAGTATAAATATATATATAGTCTTAATTTGTAATCATAATAATATAAGGTATTGGTTAAGGTAATTTAAAGTAATAATTTTTGGGTAAAAGGTAATTGGTATTTTTAGGTATGGTTAGTAATTGTAATAATTATAGTTAAGGTATAGTAATTAAGGTATAATGGTGATGGTTAGGTTAATTTTTAACTTTGGGGTATTTATGAAGGGTAATTTATAATTAAATTGGGTTTAAGGGGTTATTATTTAGGTTATAATGCGTAATAAGGTTATAATGTTTAGGTTGTAGTTATATTTTATTTAATTTATTTTAGGTTTAACGTAGGGGTATTAAGGTAAAATTTAGTATTTATTTTATTATTTGGGTTAGAGTAATAATTAATTGTATATAATCTTTAATATAGGGTAATTAATTGATGTCGTCTTTTTAAGGTTATAGTTAAGGGGGGTATTTAAGTGGTTTAATTTGCGTAAAGTTAAATTTAATTATTCTAGGTTATTAATTGTAAGGTTATATTTTAATTTAATGGTGCAATTGGGGTTAATAAGGTATGGTTTATATATAATGTATAATTATGTAATTAGGTAATTGGGTGTATTAAGTTGGGGTATAAATTGGCGGTTTAATTGTTGGTTAATTTATTTTAGTATAATTTTATATAATGGTGTTGTTGGTAGGGTAGGTTTTAGTAATTTAATTTAAGGTTAATGTGATTATTAATTGGGGGGGGGGGTTTTAGATTAAGGGGGGGGGTTTTTAAATGTAATTTAATTGGTGTTTGGGGGGGGTAATAAGGTATGGGGGTGTATATATTAGAGGGGTAGGTAATTGTGTCCCGTAGGTTTAGTATTATGGTTAATTTTATATAATAATAGGGGGGTTTTTGTTAGGTGTAATAGTTTATTTAATATTAAAATAAAGGTAATAGGTATTATATTTAATTGTTGATTAACTATATAATGTGTTTAATTAACTTTAGTTTAATAATTTATTTAATAATTGGGCTTGGTTTTGTTTATTATTATTTTATTATTAAGGGGTAATTCGGTAATAATTTTAATGGGGGGGGGGGGTAAGTAATTGGTTTGGGTTAAGGTTATTTTAGGTAGGTTTTTGTAATAATTGTAAGGGGGGTATTGTAAGTTTTAGGTAAGTTAGTTATTATAATTATAATAGACGTTAGTAATATGGGGGGTATTGTAATTGATTTTAAATTGTTGTTTGAAGTTTGGTGTGAATTGGTTAGGTGGACTTAATATAATAATTGATTATTTAATTAGGTTACAGGGGGTAAATTTATTAATTAGGGGGGGGGGGTGTTTTTTAGGTTAATAGGGTGCGTAATATTTATTTAATTGGGTAATTTTAATTTATAATTGGTGCTAATGTTGGTTAATTGGCGATCTAATTTTATTTGGTATTTGTAATTGGTTCAATTAATAATTGGCGTTTAGTTGGTCAAAATTTATGGTAATTTAATTTATAATTATTAATCAGGTAATTGGGTATATTATTAATAGGGGGGTATATAAGGTAAGTGTGTAACATTTAATGAGGGTATATTTAAGGTGTAATTATATTAAAGGGTAAATTAGGTATAGGTTAAGTAAGTTTATTATTTAAAATTTAATTATAATGTTTAATATCGTAATAATTAGTTAATTGATTTATAATTTAAAGCGGGGGGGTATTGGTATAATTAACGTTATGTTTTTAATTATAAGGTTTTTGGTATTAATTTTTTAAGGGGGTTAGGTTTTAATAATATATTGTTTTTTTAAATAAGTTATTTAAGGTTATGGGGGGGGGTAGGGTATAATGGGTTTTCGTAATTTATTTATTGGTTTTTTTATAATTGATTATGTTAAATTATTTTAGTAATTAATATAGGGTTTAATTGGGGGTAATAACTTTGGCGCGGGGTGTTTAATATTAAATAATAATGTATAATTTGTTTTAGGTATTATGGTTTTTAGTAATTTTTAAGGTAGGGGGGTTATAATTATATTGGTAAAGGTGGGTAATTAGTTAATTTTGTTAATTGGGGGTAGTTTAATTGGTTAATGTAAGTAATAATTAAATTGGTGTTTTATTATAATTTTGGGTATATGTTTTTTTTAATGTTAATGGGGCGTTAGTAAGGGAGGGGGGGTTAATAATAAGTATATGGGGGTTATTGGTTAGTTTAATGGGGTAAGGTTAAGGGGGGGTATGGTTTTAATTAATTTAGGTATGGGGGGGGTATATTGGTTTTTTAGGTATTGTTATAATATTAATGTTTTAATTTAATTGGGTTAGGGGGGGGGTTTTTATTAATTGGATTGACTTTTATTATGTTATTGGTAATGGTGTATAGTAAGTTATTGGGTTATGTTAATAATTGGTGTTATTATTAAAATTATTA
Organism: Ampullaceana balthica; assembly: GCA_944989445.1. NCBI lineage: Eukaryota > Metazoa > Mollusca > Gastropoda > Lymnaeidae > Ampullaceana > Ampullaceana balthica. Next base: position 50,856 of record CALYLW010002236.1, on the reverse strand, counting down.
ATATGTTATATATAGTATTTGTGGTTAATTTGTAATTGTGGTATATAATACGTGGTATAATTATTAGTAGTTTAATTGGTAATTGGATTTATATGTTGGGGGGTTTGGTTTTAATACTTATTATATGTGAACACGTTATATTGGTATAGTTGGGGGGGTTAGTATTTATTAGGTAATCTAGGTAAGTAATAATTGGGTATTTAATAAGGTTATTGTTATTGGTTTATTTGGTATGTAGTATAAATGACTTTTATAGGGGGGTAATGGAGCTTTAATGGTGGTTAAGGGTATGGGGGGTAAGTATAATTATTATAATTTTAATAATAAATTAGTAATTGGGTGTATTTTTTTTAGGGGGGTAGGTATAAAATTTGTTAATAGTAAGGTGTAGGTATAATTAAGGTTAATTAATTTATATTGTTTAAATTAATAATATTTAAGGTAATGGGGTTTTGTTAATTGGGTGGTTGAGGGGGGGTTTAGGTAATTGGGTTTTGAGGTTATATATTGGGGGGTATTGAATTTAAAAGTTATATAAGTGGTTTTGGGTTAATTAATAGGTTTAATTTATCTGTTTATAATGTTGGTGTAATTGGTGTTCATTTGTAATTTAGTTTTGGTATAGGGTAGGTTAATATTGTAATTATTTGGCTTTTATTTGTTTTTAATTGGGGTGGTATTAATAATTGCGTTAATGTTATATAGTTTGGTAGGTGGTAATATATTAATAATTTTTTTAAGGTTATTAATTTGATTTAATGGTATTAATAAGGGTAGGTATATTGGGTAAATTGGATTGGTAGTTTATAGGTAGGGGGGTTTATAATTAAATATATTTAGGTTATATGTTTGGGGGTAATTTTTGGTATTAAATTGGGGGCCTTATGTATAATATTTTATTTTTAATTTATAGTAATTTAATATTTTGTGTAAGGTAGTGTTAGGGGGGTTGGTTAATAGTAATTGTATAGGTAGTCTTAAGGTAATGGGTATGGTAATTATGGTGGGTAATTTGTAAGGTATTCTTATTATGGTTAATTGGCTTGATTAATAAGTGGGGAGTTAGGTTAAGTTGGTCATAATTGATATTAATAATGGGTTTAAAATTGGTTTAATTGGGGTAATGTTTTGGGTAATTGGTTTAATTAATATAGTATTATTGGTTAAGGGGTATATTTTTTAATTAATGTAATTAGTAATTTGAGGTGGTAAGGTTAAGGGTATAGATGTATGTAGGTAATATAATAATTAGTTAATTGTTGGTAATAGAATTAATCCGTAAATGGGTATTTTTATGTTTTATTAAGGTAATTGGTGGTTAAAGGCGTAAAAAAAAAATAGGTATATTTAAATTGGGTTTTAATGTGTTGGGTAATTGGTAATGGTTTAATAGGGTTTACAGGGAGGGAGGTATGTATAAGGTTATAAATTTGGTCGTTTTAATTGTTAATGGTTTTAATGTAATTATTAATTATGGGGTATGTTATAATGGTTAATTGGTTGCTTTATAATGGTAATATATTTAATAATAATTGTATAATTTTAATTATTTAATGTAATTTTATATTTAATTTAATATAATTTAAATAGTGTTTTTTTAGGTAATTAGGCGGTTATATTTATTTTTTGGTAATGGTCTTATTTTAATCTTAATTGGTTGGGGGTAATGTAATAAGGGTAATGTTATTTAATAATTATCTTATATTAAAAAATTATTGGGGGGGTATTTTAGGGTTATATTTATAATTAAGTATAATTATGGTTAATAAGTAAATTGGTGTGATAATTTTAATTGTGTGAATTATTTTAGGTAGTAATTTATAATTAATGGTGTTTGGTAATAATTGTTTAATTAATTAATGTTAATTATAAGTAGATTAGTTTTTATAGGTAGGTAATAAAATTGGTTATAATTTGGTATTAATATATTTAATAAGTTATTTTAAGTATTTTGGGTTTATTTGGGGTAATTCCTATATTTTAATTTTTTTTTAATAGTTGGTAAGGGGGGTTTAATAGGTATAATAACTTGGGTCGGTGTTAATGGGTTAATGTAATTTAGGTTAATAGGGTGTTAGTAAGGGGTTTTAATTAGGGTTTAATATGGGGGGGGGGTAATTGGGCGGTATAATTTAATATTCGGTATTTAATTAATTTAATTTGGTTTTAGCAGGGGGTATAGGGGGGTATTTTTATTTATTTATAATTTAGGTGTAAATTTTATCTAATTTTGTTAAATTATTTTGTTTAATTTTAAGGGTTTAATTTAAGTATTTTTATAATTAATTTTTTAATGGTAAGGGTATAGTATAATTTTAATGGTAATTATATTTTTAGGGTTGTAAATATTGATGTGAATTTTAGTTAATAAGTGGATTAGGTAATATTATTTAATTAGTAATTGGGGTTAAATTTACTTATAGGTTATTTGTTATATAAGTAGTAGTTTGTGTTGGGTAATGAGGTAATTATTAGTTTAAGGTTTAATGTGTTAAGGTATTTTAATTTTAAATTTATATGTAATTAATTTATAAATGGTAAATTATAATGTAATAGCCTTTAATAAAATTAATAATATAATTGTAATTTGGTACGGGGGTTAATTGGTGTGCGTGGGTAATAATTAAATTGGGATGTTAAATTAGGTTCTTAAAATTTAATAATTAATAATATTTTATTTAAAAGTGTATATTATTTAAATATAACTTAAAGGTTTTTAATAATGTTAATAAATGTGGGTATATTAAATGTTTTATTTAATATTAGGTTTTAATAAGGTAAATTGGTTGGGTTAAGGTTAATTTTAATTGGGTAATTAATGGGTTTATTAATTCGATAATTTGGTTATATTTGGTTTAAATAGTATATTTTATTTGGGTGGTAATATAAAATTGGTTAGTAATGTTTTATTTTGGGGGGTTATTGGGGGGGGTTAGGTAACGGTAGTTAAGGGGGTTACAGGGGGTTATTTTTAATTTAATTATATTTAAATTATATTATTATTAATCATTAATTTGAATTGGGTTGTATAATTTTACTAATAATGTTATAGGGTTATAAGGGGGGGTTTAAGGGGAGGGGGTAAGTATTATTATTTTTTTTATGTATTAATTTATTATTTTTAATCTGGGGGGGGTGGTAATGCTGTTATAATTGAGCTGAGGGGGGTAATTGGTCGATCTTAAATGGGGGAGGGTTATTAATAATGGGTGGGGAGTAAGGTAGTATTTAATCTTAAGTACTTATAATTGTTTGTCAGGTGGGTAAGGTTAGGTATTGTTAATAAGGGTTATGGGTGGTATTGGGTAGGTAATGTTTTAATTAATGTTGGGTGAGTTTTAATGTGTATTTTTAATTAGGTTGGTGATTAATAAGTATTTATATTATAGGGGGTAGGTAATTTAGCGTTTAGTATATATTATTGGTATCTATTGGGTTATATTGCCGTAATGGGTCTTTATGGTTATGGTTATTTTATTGTAATAATTTGGTTTTTTATTGAATATAATTGTAATGGGGGGTAGTTATAGTAAAGGGTAATAATAAATTATTTAAATTTTGGTAATTTATTATTGGCGCCGTGGTTTGGTGTTAAATTGGGTAATTGTAGTTTTAAGGGTATATTTGGTTAGGTGGGTGAATTTATTGAGGTTTATTGATTTAAGGTAAATTAATTAATGGTAATATAATGGTGTTGTAATTATAAGGTTATTGGTTTGGTATAATAATAATTTTTATTAAGGGTGGTGTTAAATTGGCGTTGTTATTTATGGTTAAGGTGTAGGTTGGGTTTAATTATAATGTTTAATAAGGGGGGTTTACTTTAATTATAATTGTTATTATTTGGTAATTTTTATTAATAATAGGTATGTATAATGTTGTATTTTAAAATTGGTGTGCGTTAATCTTATTTAAATTAATTTAAATTAATGTTTTGTTAATATAATAATTTAATTGGTATAATTGGGGGCCAATTTAATTATAAGGTAAATTGGTTAATTTTAAGTAGGGTTTGTTTAGTGTGTTTTTTTATTGGCATAGGTATAGGTTTTTTTTTGTTAATTGGTTGTATATTTTATGGGTATTTATTGGTGGTAATTTAATTTATTTTATATTTGGTAATTGTGTAATGGTATTAATGTTTAAGGTTTTAGGGGGGGGGGTTAAGCGTAATGGTAATAGGTTTATTAATTTCTGGTATATTGGTATATTATTAGGTATATTTAAGGGTAATAATGTGGTAATAATTAAAGGTTTGTTTTTAATATAATAATGTTTTTTGTAATACGTATATAACGTTTAAAGGGTTAATTAATTAAGGTTAATTAAAAGTTATTTTATTAATTGGGTTTTTTAGGTTAGTAGTAATTTAATGATAATTATAATTGGTGGGTTTTTAATTGGGTCATGGTGGTGTGTGGTTGGTTTTTATAATTTAATTTTTTATTAATTTTTAACTTATATTTATAAAATTTAAGGGTTATGATGGTAATAAAGGGTTGTATGGTATTTTTATATAATTGGTAAATTGTGGTTTTTTGGTCCGTAGACGTTTTACGTTGATCTCGGTTGAACGAGGGCCCGCTTGTGCCCGTCTTAGTGCGTCGTAAATTGCACCTGGTGACTACCAATCATCACATAAGGGGTGGTTTGAGTTTGTGTGGTTTTGACTAGATGTGGTTGATGAGGGTGAGGTTTGGGTGGCTTGGTTGGTGAGGTCTTGCTGGGTTTTGGTTGGGTGATGCCGTGGGGATGTGAGGTGACACCAAGTGGTGATGGGTGATGGGGATCGTTGACTGGTGATTTGATGGGTTTGACCTTTGTGGTGACTGACACCTATTGGTCGTGTGATGACGGTGGCTGTCACTGGTGGTTGGTGATTGGATGTGGTTGGTGTCGTTGGGGTGCTTTGACTCCAATGTTCTATTTTCACAAGGTGGAGGGTTTGGTGGTGACACCAACGTTTGTTTAGTTCCCGTTACACCTTCCCCTTTAATATTTTTTTTATATTTAGGGTTGTATTAATTGGTTAATTGTAATAATTTTAAGGTAAAGTGTTTTGTAAGTGTTAAGGTGTATGTATTACGGGTAATAATATGGTATGTTTATTATTGGATTTTAAATAATGGGTAATTAATAATGGTGTTAATTATGTAATTAATTTTTTATAATAATATAATTGGGTGTTATTTAATTTTAAGTTTTTAATTAATTCGTAAGTATTTTAATAGTGTTAGTTTTTAATTTGTTTTAATTTATTATATTTTTTAATTATATAAAATTGATAGTTTAATTCTTTGGTATGTTAATGGTTTAATTTTATAATTAATAAGGTATTTATTAATGTTAATTATAATAATATTATAATTAACGGTATTATTTAATGTTAGGTTAATATTTGGTAATAATTATAGTTTATTAATTTTGGAGCTATATTTAAATTGAGAGCGCTCGGTATGGTTATGAGTATATGGGTAATTGTAGGGGGGGGGTTAATTTATAATTATTAAAATAGGTAATGGTATTTTTAGTATTTAATTAATAATTATAAGGGGTTAATTGATATTGGTTTAATATTAATTAGTGGTAGGGGTTTTTAAGTAGTGTTAATCTTTTTTAAGGGTGTATGGGTTATGGGTAATAATAGGTATTTGTAAGGGTAGGTAATTAAGGGTAGTTGTTAAGTTAATTATTAGGTAAAGTGGTAAAAGGGGTATAAATTAATTAATTAATATATATATAATAATAATAATAATCGAGGTTTTATTTATTCTTAATTTATGTAAGGGGGGGGGGGGTAATTTATGTATAATAAGGTAATTAGTTATAGTAAATTAATTGGGTTTTAATTGGGTGTTGTTTTATTAATTATTTGGTTTAATATAGGTTAATTAATTGGGGTGCCCCCGTCCGTAATATTTGGTCTTAGTGTAAATTAATTTTTAAGTAATGGGGTTTTTAATTGTATAATTAAAATTATTTTATAATTTATAAATAATATTAGTAAGGTGTTATATAAATTTAATTTAATGGTAATATGGTAATAGGTATTAAATAAATAATTTAATAATTATGTTAAGGGGGTTAATTAATTATATCGTTAAATATATAACTCTTATAAAGTTTTTTTAATTATAATAATATTTATAATGTTATTGATAATTTAATGGGGTAATTAAGTAATTGATAATAAGAAGGTATAATTAGGAGTTATAATTTAATAATTTATTGGTAAGTAACTTATAATTAATTTTATAATATATTAAATTGGTTAGGTTTTAATATAATTGGCTCCTGGGTTATTTAGGTATAATAGTTTAATATTAGGTTGGTATTTAAATGTAGAGGTTTAGTGGTTTATTATGGGTTTATAATGTTTTTAGGTATGGGTATAATATGGGGGGGGTTATTGTTACTAATTTAATATAATCTATATAATAGGGGTGGGGTAATAATTTTCTAAGGTAAAGAATTAATTAATAATTGGGTTTAATGGTTTAATTAGGTAATTAATGTTATATTGTGGTTAGGTTATAAGGGTAATTGGGTTTAATTGGTTAATATTAAATTTAATTTGGGGGTAATTTAAGGTGTTAATGGGGGGGTGTTATTTAATGTTTTTTTAATTTTTAATATTAATTGGTGCGGTGGGTTTATATCAATTAGGTTAAATTTAAGGTTTGGGTATAATTGGCGTCTTGTTTAAATTTGTAAATATAATTATTATAGGTTAAATTTGTTTATGTAATAATATAATTGGGGGTGGTTAGTTTTTTTAATGTAATATAATTTTGTGGTATATTTAGTTATACTTGGGTAAAATCGGTTATAATTAGTATGTATAGTGTAATGTATATAATTGTAGGTAATAATGGTATATTTTATATATATTTTTTTAAAGGAGTTTTAAAAGGTAGGTAAGTGTATATTTATAATATATCAGTTAATGGGGCGTAGTTTATGGTTATTTTAATGTATTTTATATAATGTAATTAATTTTTTTACTAAATGGTATTATTATATTTTATTTATAATTGTGGGTAGGTAGGGTAAGTGGTCGTTAATTTTAATTGGAACGTTTTAATTGGTGGTTCTACGTTTTAGGGGGTATAATATTTATTTTAATATGTTTAATATTTATGGGTTTTAATTTAGGTAATTGTTAAATTATTTTTAATTGCGTTTTTTTATGGTTACTATAATGTAATTAGATATTAATAGTAATTGGGTGCGTTTAATTGGTTTGTTTAATTTAATTTTATATTATGGTAATAATGGGGTTAATAGGGTGGAAGGTATTATTTAATATTAGGTAATCAATTAATTAGTGTAAGTAATTTAATAAGGGGGGGGGTGTTTTTAATGGTGGTTTATTTTTATGGGTACTAATTAATTTATATTTATTTAAGTAATAATAATTATTTAAGGTATAGTATATAGTGGTTTATATAATTTAAATGGTAATGTTTTTAAGGGGTAAGTATTTAGTGTATTTTTAAGTATATTATTAATTGGGATTATGGGGTAATATAATAAAAGGGTTATAATTAATTGTCTGTATTTTCGGTAATTTAATTATATAATTTCGTGGTAGTATTATGTGTGTAATTTTTAATTGGTAGTTATAGGTTAAATAATTGGGTGGTAAAGTATAAGTATTTAATTTTATTAAGTATTTAGGTAATGTTTGAGGTGGTAATTGGCATTGTTTAAATTGATATAATGGTTAATTAGAAATTATGGTTAATAATGTGTAATAGGTTTATTAATTGGAGTATTTAATTTTAAATTTAATGTAAGTGGGTAAATTTTTAATGGGTAATAATTGGATAATATATTTTAAATTAATTGGGAGTGTTGTGGTGGTGGTAATTAATTAGTTAACGTAATATTTATAATTTTATTTGTTAATTAATTAGTTTATAATTGAAAGTATAATTAGGTTTATGTAGGTATTAATGTTAATTTTATTTTCTATTTAAGTAATTTAATTGTTAATTTTATGGGGGTAATTAGGGTGGGGGGGTTTGTATTTACATTATATAAGTTTAATTAATTAAAATTAATAATGGTTATTTTTTATTTGCGATTGGGGGGAGGGGGGAGTAATATATTATTTGTGGTTTTAAATTGGGTGCTCCGTTGTCGTCCTTACGTATCTTTTGAGGTTATATTTTATATTGGGTTAATTTAATGGATATTTTATTATTGGGTGTAATTATTAATTAAGGTAGTTTAATGTAATATAAATTTTGTAATTGGTATAAGTACGGTTAGTTGGCTTATTTAGTAATTTTAAGGCGGGGGGGGGGTATAATTGGGGGGGGGGGGGTGGGGGGGGGGGGGGGTGGGGGTGGGGGGGGGAGGGGGGGGGGGGGGGGGGGTGGGGGTGGGGGTGGGGTGGGGGGGGGGAGGGGGGGGGGGGGGGGGGGGGGGTGGGGGGGGGGGGAGGGGGGGGGGGTGGGGGGGGGGGGGGGGTGTGGGTGGGGGGGTGGGGAGGGGGGGGTGGGGGTGGGGGGGGGGGTGGGGGTGGGGGGGGGGGGTGGGGGTTGGGGGGGGGGGGTTATTTTAGGTAATCGTAATCTAGGGTTAATGGGGGTTAGGGTTTAATTGTTGTAGTTTGGGTAGAATGAAGAGGGTTAGGTAAGTGTTAGGTAATTGGGTGCTGTACTGCACCTTGGTGATGGACCACACATCACCCATAGGGGGGTTGACACACAAAGTTCTGTATGTTCCCGATTTATTTGGCTGTTATGGCCAGACTCGGAGGTAGAGTGGGGAGATCTTGGAGGGGAGAGGAGGAGAAGGTGCGGAGGGAGAGGGAGAGGAAGGAATCGGAGGGAAGGAGGGGATGAGATTAGTAAATGATGAATAGGAGATTGAGGGAGATGACGATTAGAGGAGATCTAAGGGATATGGGGAGAGATGATTCTTAGAGGGGAGATCTTCTTTGGGAGGGAGACAGGAGTATCTAAGGAAGAGGAGGATGAGATCTTGAGAGGCGAGGTGATTAGTTCTATAAGGTGAGAAGATTAGGGGGAGGATGATCTAGGAGGGAGGAGAGAGGAGCAGGGAGAGGAGGAGAGGGGAGAGGGAGAAGGAAGAGGAGGGAGCGGAGGAGGGTGGAGATCTCTCGGAGGGAGGACAGAGATGATCTATTGTGTTTTCTGTTGGGTGATGGAGGTTGTGAACTAGAGGATTGGTGACTCCTGATGCTGCGGTGTGGTGTATGGTGTGACGTGGTGACCCTACCTCGATGGTGTGCGACTGACTGGATGCGCTTACTGAGGGATAAGAGTTGGGCTGAAGTGGGGCAGGTTGTTATGGTGGCTATATGGGTGGTTCGGGTGGGCATTGGGATATTGAGGCTGGGGGATGTGGCTGGTAGGTTGGGGGGTGGTAGGGGGGTATGTGTGCTAAGGGTTGTGGTGGGTTTTTTTTTTTATTGGTGTATGGGATGTGGTTTTGTTTTTTTTTGGTGTTTCTTTTTTATTAAATATTAAAAGTGTATAAAAAATTTTATTTTTATAATTATATTATTTGGGGTAAGATTTTATTTTTTATATTTTTATTTCTAATTTTTAAATTTAGATAAGTGTTTTATTAATATATTTATTTATATAATTAAATATAATTATGTAATTTGTTATTTTTTATTTATATAATTTTAGGATGGGTCGTCGGTTCATTTTTTCTTTATGTTTAAATGACACTTTACTGTTAGTTTTCTGTTTATAGGAAGATTTTCCCCAGCATGTTTGATACGGCATTTAAACTTTGATTAAGTTTCAATATTGGTGGTGGATTTGTAAGTTTCAGAATATATATTATATATCCAAAGTTTTTGATTTGGTTATAGCTTTTGAAATTACCTTAGTTCTACTTTCGTTTCTACTTCTGTTTCTAGTTAAAACAACATTGTATGCTGTGACTGTAAAAGCACCTCAGGTGGTATTTAATTGTATTTTTAAATTTATTTTAATTGCCATTATAATCAAATGGATCATAATTATATCATTTTCTTTTAAACCTTTCGCAGACCCTGACATTGTTCAGTGACCCCGAAATCAATTTTAATTCTCCACGGACTGGTTCCGGGGACCCTGGGGGTCCGTAGTAACAAAGGCGTAACAACGTCTTGGCATCGTCATAGTTGCCAAGGGCACCGAAGACTAATCCTTCAATCTCTTCAAATTTAGTATGTTCCTACCTTTTTTATATCCATCTATCATTTGTCAAGGGCGCCAAAAATAAATTAGCCAAGTTACGCTTCTGCGTAAGGACCACTTTGGGAACCACCGCTTTATACAAACTGAAGGAAATTTCACATAACAAATCTAGGGTATATGTGAATTAATATTTTTAAATCCTAACTTTTGATATAAAATAAGTCAAAAACATTAATTAAACAAAATTAATTATTAGTATTATAAATCTGCTTTTATAATTTTACTTTGAAAAATTCTGTTAATCTGAAAGTAAAAACAAATTATTCAAAGAGCTTTGGTTCAATTAATATAGTTTATCAGTTCAAATTAAACGATCACTCTAAAGATTTGCCTGTCATCTGCTCAATGCTTAACTGCTTTTTATGTGACACTTCGGAGACTAGTGATCTCAGTGAGCATCTATTTTATTTAAAAAAAGGTCTTACAACACTTCAGATTTTCAGATTTGTCGGCACCTTCTTTACAGATACATATTGATAATAGAGTAATCAAACATTCACAGAAATATTGTGCTAGGTTTAAAGCTGTCAGGCATAAATAAACTTATTTACAATAGTATTTTATTGATTAAAGTCATCAATTTCCGCGAAAGTGAAATATGTAAACGCGCAACTTAGAAAAACAATCGAAATTTTACTGGCAATACTTTTCACATTTTCAATCAAATTAGAAATTAAATTTACTGAGGTAACTGATATGCACAAAACGGTTTTGGCAAGAGATGACAGTCCGTCATTCAATTGTTAAAAACCAAAATGTTCGTGTAATCGTCAGGAAATTTATTATTTATCGGCCGCTATTTTTGAATTTTTTAAAAATTTTTGTTACTTTTTGACTTCCAATAATTTGTAAGTGTTAGGTCGATTAATCATTAAAAAAAATTAATAGTTAAAATATTTTAACGATTAATCGAGAAATTAATCGTTAATTTCCGCAGGCCTAGTATAAACATTAATATTTTTTTCCTTTCTGTTTCTTTTTTTTTCAAAATAAAAGATTTCTTTTCTAAAAAATGTATACATCAGGCTATATTTAAAGGCTTCTTTCAATAGATATGTTGTTTTTTTTAAAGTCATTTTATTTTAATTCTATGAAAATGATATAATAAAACATTTTGAAACCAAAGTTTTACAGGTTCTTTCCAAAGCACTGCATGTTTCGACGCCACAGAGACCCGCGATCATCGATAGCGTAGTTGTAGCAAAATGGGTTCAAAAAACTATTGTGATATATTAACCAGAAAGTGAATTAATAAAGGGCCTCGTTCACCTTCCCAGATCAAATGCATTTGTGACCAAGACAATCTGAAACGGAAGCCTACAGCAACAGTAAGCCGTCAATAGACTGGATATTGCTTTAATGGCCATTGTGTAGTCCTTTTTCGTCTGCTGATCTCGTACATATAGATGGGGTAATTGCCCTCAATTCGTCTCTTATCAGATTGGAACATGAAATACCTGACTGACGGTGCATTGGGCTCTGCTCAACTGAATGACACCTTAAACCTGGCTGCGTGGCTCTTGTGTAGTGATGCTGATAAGATATTTTTAGTATGAAACTTCCAAGTTTTCTCTGGGGCTGGATGGACTAAAAAAAATTATAACCAGTTGGTACTGATTTTAGACTTGGTGGTAGTGAGCTTTTTTTTTGAAATTGCTTCATGGCTTCCCTGCTTTTATTATTTGAGTCAGGATTTTTAATGTCTTCCCCAGACATTAAATGATCATCTTCACTGCTATAAGCGCAACCACAAAGTAATGATTTCTCAGTACTGCCATCGAAACTCAGTGGGCAAGTTTCTCGATCCATTTGATGTTTCAGAACAGCTTGATCTCTTATGTTCCGGTCCCCTTCTGCAGCACCGCTGTGGTCATATTCTGTGTTTCCCTTCAGTTTGGTGACACCAAGTTCTCGTTTCATGTCGCAAGCACAATCATTAACCCTACTGTGCTTTAGGACTTCCTCTGCCTTACAAATGGTGAGTCATCTGCTAAAGCGTGGTGTGCTTCCAGGTCTATGAAACTTTGTCTCCAATGGAGTATGGGCATCTGTCCCCAGCTCTGGTGTTTCACCGTAACAATGATCGTTGCTTAAGAATATCATTCCATGACATTGCAATGTTTTCATTTACATTGCCAGGATCTCCTTGGTAATGACGTCGACAGTTCATTATCAAATTCCTGCGAAACATTTCTTATGCTTTAGTGTAGTGTTATCGATTTTTATAAAGACAAGCATAAATTCTTTCAAATCATTATCAAAGTGTGCCAAAAGTATATTAAAGCAACGTAGAAAGAAATAATCCCATCACCTGTGAACGGCATGTTACGCGAGAGATTCTTCTTAATCGTGTAGTGTTCAGAGTGCCGCTAGGCCACAATATAAATGTAGAAAGTCTCCGCCGGTACGCACCAAGCGCTGCTGATGACACCAAGGAATTTATTTTTGGTTCGCCCCAACATGTAATTAGTTGGGTTTGTTGACTGAAAAACGTATCTATCGCGTTCAGGACTCTGAGATATAAGGATTGATAATTCTGAAAGAATTTGGTTCTTATCAAGTTTCCTGTTGATCGATCGCGCTTTATCATTGATTGTGGTATATTGCAATCAGAACGATGGTAAATTTTTCATATTGGCTTTAAGTATTTTTATTCTTTTAGACATGTTGGAGAAAGCGGGTGTGTTGGGATGACATATGTATTTTTGAAATAGTTTTAAAGTGAGATGCTATTTGTTGTTATAGAAAACATGCCTTGATTAGGCCCATGGCATATCTCTGATGTGGTCCCCTTTCCAAAACTCTTATTTTGTGCAGCCTTGGCTTTGTGAGTTTGGCGTTTTGAAAGGGTGGCGTCGTATAAAGAACTTGGTTTTAAACTTTCTGTACGTACTTTAGAGTTCACAGTGCGTCTCAAAAGTAAGTAACTTTCTTTTTGAGATTTAAAAAGCAAATAGTTTTTAGTTGGTTGGAGAAGTGCATTCGAATGCTCATTTTTAATTGAGCGCTTTCCTGTCTCTTTGAAATTTTATTTTTTGGTTAGGAACAACAGAGAATAATTCCTCCGTTCAATTTGTAGCAGCTTTTATCTTTTCACAATAAGCGTTCCTTTTGTATTTGAAATTTCCACTGATAATTTCTGTTTGCTAATTTAATGCTTTGTAAGACAAAAGTACTGAGAGATCTGTCCTTGTCACATGCCTAATAGTTCACATAGCTCCAAGAATCACCCAGGTGTCCTCGCGCCACCTCGATCTCTAGACCAATGTTCGTCAGATAGCCTGATATTTCTATTAAGCCAAGAATCAGGATCGTCGTCTGGGGAGAGGATTTCGTTTATAAGTTCACACCCTAGCAAGTATTCAATGAATGCTGAATCACCGGTGTCCATTGCACTCGCTCTCAGTTCGTATGTAGAGTAATTTACCACCTCGCGAACGCCATACGCTAAAAATAGCACCATTTTTGGCTTTCATTACCTAGTTTCTAAACCGTTCGACACAGGGTAAAAACGAAAGTACCTACAAGTAGTATGACAACAAGGCTACTATAATGAGACAGCATTCTTGTATTAATACGCGGGGTTAGAGTGTAAAGTCCAATTTTAGCTGACCCAGTGAGCTACCGCCTGCCGAACACTTTTTTGCTTAATTTACTTCAAAGCAGACACTTTTACCTCAAAGCAGACACATAACCAAAATCATCAAAGAATCAATTTTTAGTTAATGCAGTCAACAAATAACAATGGAGATGTCAATAATAATGTAATAAAACGTTTATTAAAGAAATTAGATCCCGAATAACTTAGATCTATATATACAAAATAATACTATAGGTAGATCTATAATCTATAGTCTAGTCAGGGCAGCAAACAGTGGACACACAATATCCACTATTTTCATTTTTTAAAATCTGCTCTTCTTCTCTCTTGTGTCTTTTTTCTTCCCTTTCTTGCTCTCTTTTCCTTTTTGTAGCCTCTTTTTTTGCATCCTTTCTCTTTTTGCTTTCTTCCCTCTCGATCTTTCTTTTCAGTTTATTTTTTTCTATTTTTTGTTAGTCTGTTGTTTTCTTTTTTTAATGCTTCTCTAAACTCTTCTCCACTGACCAAGTTTGGCATGGTTGGAGCATTTGCTGTTTTCTTCTTGTTTTTATTCCTTCTAACAAAAGCAGGCAGCTTCAAAATGTCATCTACTGTCAAGTTAGCTTTGACTGTGCAGTTTTTGGGTTCTTCTAGACTGCAAGTTTCTATTAGCCCCACAGCTAAGGCTTGAAACTTGTTCTCTTCTTCCTCTTTGCTAAGGTTGTCTCCTGCAGTGGAACTTGTCATTGTCAGTTGACAAAAAAATTATTAAATTGGTTGCGACCCATTTCATCATATAAAAAGTTTGAATAGTCATGAAGTGCTTTAAGTTGTGCAGCAGACAAATAATTGGACTTTGGTGGTGATGATGCAGGTAATGATTCTGGTTGGGAAGATTTGTAAATGATAGACTTATTTTTATTCTCAAATGGGCTGTTTTCCTGTATAATGGGCTGGGTCTCTATCACTATTTGTGTTTCATTCGTAATCGGTTGTGTCTTAATGAGTTCCTGTGTGTAAGATTCGATTGGCTGTGTCTCAGTGATTGTTTCTGTGTAAGATTCAATTGGCTGTGTTTCAGTGGTTGCTGCTGTGTCGGATTCTATGTGTTGTGCCTCGATGCTTGCTTGGTTATCGTTGGGACTCAATCAATTTGTTGTCATTTATGCTGTGCAGGTGGTTTAGCTTAATTTTCCTACATGAAAAAGTGTTCGCAACGAAGTAATATCCTACAAAAACAAAAAACAAATATACTTCAACGCGAACATGCCTTCAAAACGAACACTACTATTTTCAAATAACACTAGAGGCCAAGAGCTAGACCCTTATTTAACTAAATTTTTATGCAGAATAAAAGTGTTCGGTACGAAGTAAAATCTAACTTTAAACTTACTTCGTCGCGAACACCCCTTCGAAACGAACACGGCTATTAAATAGCATTGTAAAGTATAACAGCGTGGTTACGGGCCTATTTGTAAGTGATGATGCAATACTAAAACGTGTGTTTTCCAAAGCGAACAGTAAAATTAGTCTTAACCCGGAAATCAACTCCGTTCTTCCTAGGGACGCTGACAGCATGCATGGAGCAAGGATCAAAATGTTGACACACATTTACTCACAAAATAGTCCGTCCCGGCAAACGAAACGATAAAATTATATTGAAAACAGAACTACTTTCGACTTACGGGTGTTCGTTTTCGTGTTGGAAAATAAAATTACAGAGAACGTTTTATGAAATAGTGTTCGCTTCGACATAGCGTTCGCGAGGCGGTAACTTACTCTAATTATTTCATACCTTGAAATAAAGAGAGCAAAGTTTGTAAACATGTTTTGCCAAACAAGTGTGTAAAGTTTAACCGTAAATTATTTGATGCGACACCCAGAAAAGTGTCAACTTTTAAGAGTAACAAAGAAAAAGAAACAAATCAATTCAAAATATTTCATTTATGGAAAGGAACTAACACAAACTAAAGATGCAAAATACTTAGGAGTCATAATAAATGAGAAATTATCATGGAATCCCCATGTCAATGAAGTTATTAAAAAATCAAACAAAACCTTAGGCTTTATAAAAAGAAACCTTTACAAATGTAATAAAGATATAAAACTAAAATGCTATCTCACTTTGTTGAGACCTGTACTAGAATATGCATCTTCTGTATGGGACCCATCCACCAAAGAAAACATTGATAAACTAGAACAAATCCAAAAAAGAGCTGCCAGATTCATTACTGGAGAATATTCAAAACTGACTAGAATAACACCATTAGTTAAATCATTAAACCTTGAAACACTAGAGGATAGAAGAACCAAGAGTAAAGTAGTAATCATACATAAAGCAATTAACTCTAATTTAGAAATAAAACACAAAGATAACTTAATACAGCCCTCAGATAGACATAAGGATAAAAACACCTTTCTTATTCCGTATGCAAGAACAAACTCATACAAATTTTCGTTCTTCCCGTCCGGAATTCGGGCGTGGAATGGGTTGCCTGAAGAAACCAGGAAAGCCAACACTTTATCAACATTTAAAACTCTAATAAGAATGCAGGACTAAACACAAACCATAGATAAGCGTAGGAGGCAAAAATCTTCTGTATAGAAGGAGCGTCTGAAACAGATAAGATAAGATACGATTTTTTAAAGGGGAAGGTTAACGATGACAAAACTTACGTACATACAACAATTACCCAAAAGCCTCCCAAATACCACAGAAAAGAAAAATAATATTTTAAAATGTTAAACTTGGAATCTTAATGATGTCATTGATAGACGCAAAGAGACTGTCATTGTATTGCTACAGACGCGTGTCCTCACTCATGTGTGCAACAAGAATATTTTCCACATTATTCTCTACATCTTCACGATCAAGCCTGGCATCTGACGAGCTGTTAACCACAGGTTCCGTTAATTCTACGTCAGTTGAGTCATTAGATTCTGAGATGCTGCTGGCAAAGTTGCTCTCCGTGGTGCTCCCCTTCTGATGCTTAAATCGTCATGGGAGTTAACATCAAAGACGGCTCCTTGTAAATCGGGAAGTTTCTGCTCCGCCGCTGGAAAATGATGTGAGGGCTGCCGTGGTGTGTTGTGTCTGGGTCAATGAGAAAAATGTCTCGCGGGTTCATGAGACCCTGAGGATCCTCATCTAAAATATCACTCAAATCTACTTCTATTCTATCTAACACAGTTAATGTCTCCTCGGACGCTGTAATCATATACTCTGTAGGAGTGGATACAAATAGGTGTATGCATAAGTAAACTGGTTCATTTAAGAATCTAACATTTTGTCATTGATTATTTTTCCATGACTCTGTCTAGGATGAAAATAATAAAATGAAACTTAATACAAAATATTTTACTAATTTGTAGTTCAAATGAGAAACATGTTCATTTAATTCTTTTGAACTTTGGGGAGGGGCTGGGATTAAATTTATAGCATATTTTAATTATTCTGACAAATTAAGAATATTTATTTTAAAATATTATAGCTAGGGTCAATTAGTGTTTTCAACTATTAGATATTACTAACCATGAAGGTCTCTCAAAACCGATATATTTCTCCTCAATATTGGCAAGGCTCTTACGATAGCAATGTCCCGGCTGTTTCTTGGAAATATCCTGCTCATGTTGTGGTCTTTTTAATCTCTTCCACAAGGAGTGGGACCTGTGTCTCTGTTATTGTGATAACTTACAGCCGAAATGTCTTGAATCCCTTCTCCTCTTTGAATACACCATCTGAATTTAAAATGTATAACAATGATTGGCCAACTCGTGTTTTATCCTTCTTTTCTTCGTTTCTCTTGTATAGTATTGGTTATCAGTGCGTCTTATCAACGAAGAAAAAATCTGTTTTTATAACGCAAAATATTTGTAATAGACGTTAAATTGATTGTAACAATTTAAATATTGAATTACGATTCGTTCCTCTAAACCGGCGCTTCTGAAAGTGGTGGTCCGCGGACCGGTGCCGGTCCGTGGGGTATCCACTGCCGGTCCGCAGAAGTTAACAAGAAATGACATAAAAATATAATTATAAATTTTATTTGCAACCATTAATACTAACACTATCTAATATATAAAGATGAAAGTTTGTGTGTTTGTGGGTTTGTTACCAATGGAATTCCACACCGTTGGACCCAGGATGCTGAAAATATGCATGGGGCTCTCATTCGACCCGAGACAGGTCGTAGGCTATGTTTCAACCCCAGGTGACCACCCCTAAGGTAAGGGGCCCATAATCAGAAAATGTAGAGCCAAATAAAGACAAAATAAATTCTCATTTCGATATTGAACAGCGTCATGTGGGCATTCAAAACGAGTTCATTTTGGTGCGTTATTTTTTTACAATACCTTATTTTGAGCTGTGCGCTTTCAAAAATCTTTTCTTGTCAAATAACAGTGCGCACCTTTTCATGTACGCGTCTTAAATTGAGCAGTGTAATTTTATTATAATAACATTCATATTTGTTTTACCCCTCTCAAAATGTGGCTGCATATTACAGGAGCCAATACATCGACCACCCTCCCCCCAATCATGTGGGATTTCAGTCTGTCGACGGTGGGAGTAACGTGGATAGATGATTGCCATGCAGCACAACCATTCATAACTTTATTTTCAAACTGTAGCCAAAAATATGTGCATGCGGCAGTTCATTCAAATAGATTGGAATTTTTAATATAGTTTTGTGTTTTAAGGTCGTTTGATACATAATTGGGAAGCCATAATAATTAAAAACCGTATAAGATTCTAAGAAAATGAAAGATTTGATAATTTAAGCTTGTTTTCATTTTCAAGAGATACTTGTCTTATCTATACAGACGCTCCTTCTATACAGAAGATTATTGCGTCCACAGACCATGCCGTTCTGTTGGCAAGTGTGCA
The DNA here is from genome assembly GCA_944989445.1 of Ampullaceana balthica. Classification (NCBI taxonomy): domain Eukaryota; kingdom Metazoa; phylum Mollusca; class Gastropoda; family Lymnaeidae; genus Ampullaceana; species Ampullaceana balthica. The sequence continues at coordinate 32,162 of CALYLW010002236.1, read as the reverse complement.
GCGTTCACAGGCTACGGATATAAGGGTTCCACGCATCACCCAGCGGCCTTTGTTTCCTATTTGGAGCTGGGTGGACTCAGGGACGCCCTAGGCCCCGGGAACAAATACATGGATTCAAACCTGTGACCATCGGTACGCCAGCCGAGCGCGCATGCCACTCGACCTCCGATACTGATAGGGAATTTAAAAAAGATATTTTAAAGATATATTATTTTTCATCTTGTAAATGTTGTAAATATATCAATCAACTAATCGTATTAAAGCTGACTTGCGGGCTGCAATATGGCAATGCAGGGTAAAATAATCACACTGACTTGAAGAAATTTCAGTTACCAGATCCATTGACCGAGGATCGAAAATAAAAATAATAGGTACAGGAAGAAAAATATATGATATGATAGAATATAGTTAATCTGCAATACAGGCTGTATGTACGCTATGTCGTTAGTGCTATTATTGTCCCCCTCCCCAAATCGTCAGTCACAAAAATTTAGACCCCCACCCCTTTTTTTCAAATATGACCTCATAAAGCTCTACCCCCCTTAAAAAGCCTTATTTTCAAATAGAAAATAAGCATGTTTCAAATCTATTTTTTGGTCATTTAAGTATGTATTTAAAGTAATGCTGCACTCTAATATCGTAACACGCGTGAAACCATGTAAAACGTCATTAAATAAATTGTAAGCAATCAAAATTTTAAGTGGAAAATTTATTTAAAGTTGCGTAATTTGATGTGACGTCACATTTCTTATACATCCTCCTCCCCCTCGTCACGCATCATCACAAATGTGTGACCCCTCTCCCCTAAGTGCGTGACGTCATTTATGGACGGCCCCTTTGCCAAAATTACAATCTGTTGTGTATTGTTAACCACCCTCTTCGTATACATGCTATTGATTATAAAAATTAATGACGTGAGTGTTCTAGAGTGTTTTTCTTTTTTTTTATAGGACATTTACGTTTTGACTTATTATTATCTGACTGCAATCGTCAATTGCTCACTTCTAAAAAGCTTTCATTTATATAAAACTAGCAGACGATCAAAGTAAAAAGGAATCAATTTAAAGAAACCAATGAGTGGTATGTTTAAAAACAATTCTGAAGAAACCTTCGCGGAAGTGTGGAAAACAAATCCAAGTTTCAAAGCAAACGGATAAATAAATTAATAATTAAATAGCGTACAAAAGAAGAAACGATATTAAGGGCCCCGGTCCCAAAACGAGTGATATTATAGTTTTTTTTATTGCCAGTGTACTCAAGCTATATTCCTCAATATCGTGTAAAATTGAATTGGGAATACAATGATTAAAGTTCAGTAAAAAGACTTTTTCGAAGGAATGGAAATTAAGAGTACAGTGCCCTATAGTAATATAGGCTCTTAAGTTTTTATATTCTAAGTTTTGTCAAAATCCAGTTATTTTCTCAATATCTAACTCTTAAACTACTTTTTATATACCTAAAATAGGGGGAAAATAACATCAAGGGGTCCCTGGCCCATTCGGTGCAAGAGGTCAATTTCAAAAACCTGTTCATTTTAGTTCATTTTTATTGTGGCTATATTTATCAAGCTCTTTAAAAAGTAAATAGGAAAAAAATATCTTAAACATATACGAAAAAAGATATTTGGGGCCCCGGCCCCGAATATATTGGCATTAGAAGTTCATATTTTAATATAGGCTACCAAGTTTTTGTATGCAAAGTTTGGTTTAGATCCATTCATTTACTAAGTAGCTAACGTAGAAACTAATTTTTTTTATAGCTCATATATATATATAAAAGATAAAAACGACATTAAGGGCCCCAGGGCCCATTCTGGGCAAGATATAAAGTTCAAAACACCTGTTCATTTTAATTAGTATAATAATTGATACATGTGTCATAATTTGTCAAGATTGTTAATGACTGAATGGTGAATAAAATCTTAAACGTTTAAAAAATGTGAATTTTTGGGCCCCCAGCCCCAAAGGAATTAATATTAGCAGTTTAGTGCCCTATAGTATTTTAATATTGGCTATCAAGTTGTCTTATACAAATTTTGGTTAAGATCTAATAATTTACACAGTAGCTAAAGCTTAAACTAATTTTTATATAGCTCGTATAAGAAAAACATGACAATATGGGCCCCCGGCGCCCATGAGTGTTAAATTTTGGAAAAAAGTGACAGTTACCATCCCGGGAGCATGAAAAGTTTCATGACGATCAGGTGAATGGTTTAGACAGCTATAAAGGACATTCATACACACAAACATATTTATATATCTAATATATAAAGCTCAGTTGGTGTTTGTATGTTTGTATGTTTCACTTTTCGACTTTCTGTTAGACAATCACGGAAAAACCAAATGACGGACGGGGACCAAATTTGGCAGGACGGTTCCTTTTACCCCTGAAGGTGGTTTTAAGTTAGTTTTTGTAATTGTCCCTTTTGCCCGAATGCCGTAAATTAAATAATCAGAAAATGCAGAGACAAAGAATAAAAAATTTAACCTCATTTCTGTATTGAACAAATTTACGCGGACGTTCAAATGCCGTTCAAAGCGAGTTACTTTTGGTGACGTTTCTCTTTCCTAATGCCAATACTTTATTTTCAGCCGTGCGCATTTGAAAAAAATATGTGTAATTACGGTGCGCACATTTTCGTGTACGCTTCATAATTTGAGCGGTGTAGTACAAAGAATTGTCATTTTCTTTACTGTTACTTTCTATATTTTAGATAGACACGTAAACATATTTAATTACAACTGCCACACGATGCATTAGATTTAAATTGTTTACACGTTTAAATTTAATTGTGAATTTGTTTCAATTATTTTCTGTTCCATAACTCGACATTTAATGAAAAACCTATTTAAGTAATAATTAATTGTGTCTGTATTTTGTTCAAGGCTTCATTTTTAGCGGTGCACGTTTTAAAATCTTTTATCGCCTGATTACTGGGCGCATATTTTCGTGTACACATCTTAAATTTAGCTGTGTCATATTAATATTGCAAATTTGCACCCTGGCTGGCAACGATAGGCCTTGGGCCCAAACTTCTTGTGGTATGTACATATGCTGGCATGGTATTGGTAACGAGGCTTTGGTGGCCCGGTACCTGGCCTTCTGTTGTTTTGTAGAATGTGTTGACTTCACCTATACAACTTTCGGAGGAACAAGGTTGATCAGTCGGTGATCTCTCCATGCCCACACTGGACACTTCGTAGTTCGTTGAGCGAGTCTCCCATATCCTATCTACTGCCTCTGCCAACTTTTCGGTGTCTTCTATGTCGTGACGCGCAAGCACCGTCTTTATCTCATGTGGGAGATTAGCTAAGAACAGAGCTCGTTTGAGTGTTTTGGGGTCATCATTGAAGGCATTTATTTTCCTGAGAAGGGCTGTAGGCCTACGATCCCCCAGACCAGATAAATTTAGCAGCTCTGCATCCTTCTGGGCCTGGCTCTTTCCATAGGTTTTCAGCAGAGAAGCCTTTAGGTGCTCATATTTATTCTCAGTTGGAGGATTAATGAGCACAGCCTGCACTTCATCCGCTGTATTGACATCGAGGGTGCTAACAACATAATCGTATTTTGTTTGGTCATTGCTTATGTTTTTTATGCCAAACTGCGCCTCAATTCTGGCAAACCAAACTTCAGGAGATTTTGTCCAGAAGTCAGGTCACTTCAGCGAGACTGCATTCAGGCCTATGGCCCCTTGTTGCTGTTGGTTTTGTGCAGATAGTAACTGACTTAACCGATCTATTATTTCTTCAGTCATTATGATTATCACGTCGGGGTCACCAGTTTAGTGCGTGTAGATCTGGATAATAATCTAATAATAATGATTTGAAAAGTACTGAAGTGCAGGCATGTATTTAGGAAGCCATTTTATTTATCTGACCAAAACATACCAGGTTTTTACATGTGCGTGAGCCGAAATAAATTAATATTTAATCTAGTAAATTTAACTAAATCTTAACGCCACAATAACATTTATATTTTGTTTGTCTTTTATATAAGCTATTGTCTTTTACATAACCTATACACTTATACTATTTAAACTTAGGCTACCGGACCTATTAACATAAGTAGATTAAACTAAATAAAGTGATCATGAAAACGCTTAATTATTTTGTATTGCGAATTGAATATGTTATGTTCATTCCTTTGATGATGGATTAACATAGGCCATTTTTAAAATCGATTATTGTAATGGTTTCACGTGCATTTTTGACATAAAATTGATTTGTTTTGTTTTTGTTATTTTAATTAGGAATATAGCCTAATTTTTTATTTATCTTTATTATCTTTATCTCATAGACGCTGTTGCAAATATTGTATTAATTACAATTGTGTTACATTGCAGTGTCCTAAATATATAAGAACGTTTTAGTGACGACAGTGGCAGAGATCTTTTGGAAAAATGTCAACAAAGCAGTGGCCTTTTTTTTAAATCCTTTATATTAACTCGTGGTGTCTGCGGCGGACCTTGCTTGCTTGCTTACTTGCTTGCTTGTCGCCAAAACTTTGGATCGATTTTTAACCCACTTGCTCGCAAGATAGCGAGCTGAAATTTTGCAGGCAGTTTCGTACCGATGATAAAAACAATGTATCAAAATTTCAGATCGATCGCATGTACCGTAATTAAATTATTGATTTTTTAGATTATTTTATTTATTCCTATGTATCATGCTATTTTTTGAGATAGAGCGTCGCGGTGCGTTTTATATTGAACAACCTTTCTGTCGCGCAATAAGGTGCGTATTTTATTGACAGCTCTTTTTATAAACATATTCCTGATCGGTGCGCATTATATTAAACATGTTTTACGACACAACTGCAATTTTGTATTTCTGGATGGTCTGGCGCTGCGTATTATAATGAACATTCTTTTAGTTACCTCTCGTACATAAAGGATTTATAGTCAAAAACTTGGTTTTTTACGGGTTTTTCTTATTTAATGGATACAAACAAACAAACATAAAAATATCAGCTGAGCTTTATATATTACATATGCGTTTAAATTATTTTATTTCAATTATTTTCACGATGCATTGTATTAATATTTTACATGCAATGAATAAAATTGGGATTTTAAAAAATTTAATTCATAACTCGACATTTAAGTAAAAACCATAGATGTAGCGAGTTTATTTTCTGTTGAAAGTGATGGCTTATGTCAAATAAACTTACACTTTAAAACTGTTTACTTAAGCTTTATATACACTATACATTATAAACTTTCGCTACCGAACGTATTAACAAAAGTTGACTAAATTTAATGAAGTGATCCTGAAAACGCTTAATTAATATGAATTGCGAATTGAAAATGTTTTTATGTTCATTCCTTTGTATTCAGAATAGCATAGGCCATTTCTAAAATTGTCTTTCAAATCATTTTTAAGATGCGCTCATTAACAGACGGTTGAATCTTTTTTATTTTTTAATTTTTTTTTCAGATATAAAATCTGATGTGTGTGGGCGCGCATTGAATATAATTTACAAAATATGATGCCTTATCCGAAATAGGGAACAAAAAAAAAGATTCCTTTTTGAAATTATACACATTGCTTATAAACCGTAAATATAAATCGTAAAATATAGAGACATAAAAAATGTTAAATATTATTTCCCTGTTTAGCCAATTATGAATACGTCAAAACGAAAGGTTATTTTGGTCCAGTACATTTACTTTATAACAAGACTTTATTTTATGCGGCCAGCTTTCTATATGTCTAAATATGGTGTGCACATTTTTTATGTCATTTTAATACGACCGTTTTTTTTAAAAATAGTATTTTAAAAAGTACATTTATAATTTTGTTTATTTGCGCTATGAGTCACTTAGCTTTTGCCTTTTAAAGGGATAGTGCCACAAGTTCTTTATCTCATAGACGTGGTTACAAATATTATATAACTTACAATTGTGATACGATGAGTTTCGTAATTATATATTAAATTTTTGAGTGACGAGGGTGGTAGAGCTCTTTCGGAAAACATATAAGTTATGTTAATTTTGTACAAGTGGGAATGAAATTGTAAATTTAGTTATCATGGTCGGCAAGAATCATTATTTAATAAATCATATCTTTTGAATAGTAAGGTTATGTTAAAAGGCACTGCATTAAGTGACAACAACTCACGCAGTAAAATGGCATATTTCTGTTTCTCATAAGATTTTAACTAAATAGTTGAATCTGAAATTTAACTTGGCAAAGGAAAATTGTAATAACCATCACCTAATACTTGGATAAAGGGTCAGCACACTCCCGCTACAAAGTGCGGGTATTTTTTTAGTATATATATATATATATATATATATATATATATATATATATAATATATATATATATATATATATATATATATATATATATATATATAAATTAATAATTAAAAAGTTTTCAAAAGAAGAAACGATATTAAGGGCCCCGGCCCCAAAATGAGTGATACGTTATATTTTTTATTGCTATTGTACTCAAGCTATATTTCTCAATATCGTGTAAAATTAAATGGTAAATGCAATTAATAACGTTCAGTTAAAAAGACATTTGGGGCCCCAATCTCAGAGGGAATGGACATTAGGAGTTAAGTGCCCTATAGTAATGTAATATAGGCTCTAAAGTTTTTATATACTAAGTTTGGTCAAAATCCAGTTATTTTCGCATTATTTAACACTTTACTAATTTTTTTATCTAGCCAATAAAGGAAAAATAAACGAAATTAAGGGGCCCCTGGGCCTATGCGGTGCAAGATGTCAATTTCAAAAACCTTTTCATTTTAATTTAGTTTCATCATGGATATATATTTCTCAAGATCGTAACAACGTGAATGGGGAAAATATCTTAAACATATACGAAAAAAGATATTTGGGGCCCCCGGCCCTGAAGAAATTGACATTAGAAGTTATGTCCCCTTAAGTATTTTAATATGGGACACCAAGTTTTTGAAAACAAAGTTTGGTTAAGATCCATTCATTCACTTAGTACCTAACGCATAAACTAAATTTTAAATAGCGTATATAAGCAAAAAACGACACCAAGGGCCCCTGGGCCTATTATTTGCAAGACATAAATTTCAAAACACCTGTAATGGATGGATTTATCATTATTTTTCAAGATCTTTAATAAATATATGGGAAATAAATTCTTAAAAATTGAAGAAAAATGGCATTTTGGGCCCCAGGCCCGAAGGAATTGTCATTAGGAGTTTATTGCCCTATAGTATTTTAGTATTGGTTGTCAAGTTTTTATATACAAACTTTAGTTAAGATTCATTAATTAATACAGTAGCTAACGCTTAAACTAATTTTTATATAGCTCATTTAAACAAAACATGACATTATGGGGCCCCGGCGCCCCATGAGTGTTAAATTTCTTTAAAAAAGTTGCCAGTTACCATCCCGGGAGCATACTAAACCGTCTCAAAAAGGTTCATGACGATCGGGTGAATGGTTTAGTCAGCTATAAAGGACATGCACACACACACACAGACACACACAGACACACACAGACATACTTTGATTTTTATAAATATAGATATAGTGAAATAAAACGACATAAAGGGGGCCCTGGCCTATTTGGTGCGAGATGTCAATTTCAAAAATATTTTCATTTTAATTCAATTGCATCAGGTTTATCAAGATCATTAAAATGTGAATGGAAAAATATCTTAACATATATGAAAAAGACATTTTGGGCCCCCGGCCCCGAAGAAATCGACATGAAAAGTTCAGAAACTTTAAGTATTTTAATATGGTCTACCAAGTTTTTGTATACAAAGTTTGGTTAAGATCCAATCATTTACTCTGTAGCTAACGCATAAACTATTTTTTATAAAGCTCGTATAAGCAAAAAACGACATTAAGGGCCCCAGGGCCCAATTATTGCAAGAAATAAAGTGCGAAACATATGTTAATTTGAAAAAAATTCAAAATACATACATTTATTTATATTTCTCAATATTGTTAAAAAAATTTAATGGACTATAAAATATTAAAAATTTACTAAAATTGACAGTTTGGGCCTCCTGCCCCGTGGGAATGAAAATTAGGTGTTCAGTGCCTTATCGTAATAGAATATAGACCCTTGATTTTTTATATACTAAAATGGGTCAAGATACATTAATTTTCTCAGTATTTTAATCTAATACTAATTTTTATATTGCTAATATAAAAAAAACGACATTCAGGGGCCCGTGGGCCCATTCAGGGAAAGGTGTAAATTTCAAAAACCTTTTCATTTTAATTAAGTTTCCTCATAGATATATTCCTCAAGATCGTGAAAAATTGAAACATTGAGTGGGGGAAAATGTCTCCGGAACAGGGTTGGCCTCTACGCGGCCCGGGACACGAGTAAGGTGTGGAATCGGCCACACCTGAAACTAACAACCCTGACGCACACCGTCATAAACCATGTCTGTAAGGAATCCTTACTTTAAGCAACAGACACACAAAACCACGCATGAGTGGCGTAGTGAAAGGACTCGACTCACTAGTCTAGTTCTCAGGGCAAAGGTACGTGTATGGCAACATACACTGACGGGGAAAAGGTAAGAAAAAGCGCCCATTTCATTCTTTCAATATGGCTGGAAAACCTCAAGATTGTCTTAATCATGGGAGGACTACGGACCCTCCGCTCCCCTCTGTGTCGGCAACGGGGATCAGGACGACACGAAGCGTACGTATTACTGTAAGCCCAGAGAGGCTAGCTGCCAGGGTTCAGCTCCCCAAAAACCTCTCCATATTACAACTATATTGCTGCGGTGTCAGGGGCAAGATAACTGAAATAACAAAGCTGCTCCACGAGCAGATGGTGGACGTTGCTCTTTTGCAAGAAACTCTGCTGAAAAAGTACCCATTGCAAATCACGGGTTACTCAGTATATCGCTGTGCATGCAAAAACTGCAGAGGTCTCGTCACTTTAGTGAAAAACAACCTCACAGCGGAGATTGTAGAGAGCAAAGTACTTAATGGTACAGACACCCTGACACTCAGCGTCACTAAATCTGGTAAAACATTTACCATCTTCAATATATACAACACCCCGAGAAACACGTTGTGCCTTCCTTTACACAACACAACATTGTTTAAGAACTATGTAATAGTAGGGGACTTTAACGCTCATACTGAAGCGTTAGGCTGATCCGATAAAAACGCCTCTGGGCGGTACTTAGAGGAGGTCGAGCTTACTACCAACTTAATAAGGTTACAGGACAAGAATAGTGCTCCGACACCACTTCATACCGTAACAGTGCCATATCAATTCCGGACCTAACCCTAGTCTCGGCTGAGCTAGAGGCGAAGGTAGGATGCAAAGTGTTGCCGAAAGTTGGTAGTGACCACAAACCTATACTCGTTGAAATAGACATCGAGTTGATGAAGGCACGTTTTGCCAGAAGACACTGGCTGTTCGGCAAAGCCGACTGGAAAAAATTCAGTGACGGTGTAACAGGCCAGATTAAACCCCTGACCAGAATATACCCGGGTATAATCTGGCCTAGGCCAGAATATACCCCCGGGGTTAAACTGGCCTAGGCCAGAATATACCCCCTCAGGCCAGAATATACCCCTTTGACAACATGGGGATATATAGTAAAAAATTGATGAATGACTTTTTAGACTTTCTCTTCATGTTTTAGCTCTGTCAGAGAAATTAAACTCTTTTCTTTAGTAGCTAATTTGGTTTAAAATAATAGTTAAAATAAAATAATAATTATAAAATATTTTATGATAAATGAAAGGAGCAAGACCTTTTATTTGAAAATGATGATGTCGTTGTCTCGTTTTTAAAATGTGAAATCTTATATAATTTTGACGATTCAAAATCAAGTTACAGTCTATACAAATATATAAGGATTCAGCGTTTTTTCTTTTCTTTCATTTAACATTAATTTAATCAATTACTACATGATTATCTAAAACAATTATTTAAGATTAGTTATATTTGTTGCTTTTCAAACGCGTGCGACCACTTTGGATTTCTTAACCTTATCTATCTTATCATTTACAGACGCCCCTTCTATACAGAAGATTATTACGTCCTATGCTTATCATTGGTTTATGTCAAGTCTTGCATTTTTATTGGAGTTTTAAATGTTGATAGTGTTGGTTTTAAATATTGATAGCATTGGTTTTAAATGTTGATAGCGTTGGTTTTAAATGTTGATAGTGTTGGTTTTTCTGGCTTCCTCAGGCAACCTTTCCACATTTTGATTCAAGTTGTCATATAGTTGTTATGTGTTGCCAGTGTTCACGTGTTGAATTCCTTTATCTCTGAAGAGGATGTGGTTGTCCTCTGTTCCTGTCAGAATGTAGCTTATAACCCTGAACTAACCGCCCCCCCCCACTTTATCCTTTAATATGCATGTCTCGGTTGTTCAAGATCTCGAGTGCGGCCATAATATACAAACTTGTCAAAAGTAAGGTCAAGAGTTGTGCTAAGATGCTTTCTTCTTGAAATTTTTAGTGGGTTAAAAGTCCTAATATGCATTTGTTTTGAGACAGGTTGTATCATAATAATGTCTCTTTCTTCACATGTGCTCTCTTGTTCCTTTTGTTGTAGGCTCCCATTGACAGTACTTTAACAGAATCACCAGGGAACTGATTGGGCGAAGACCCTGTTTATTGCTTTAAACGTTTTGGTTACTGACATTGTAGGTGTTTCTGATTATTTTGTCAGTCGATATATTCTTTAGCTTAACTCATCCCATGTTCAATGATTCTACCACGAGAATCCATCAAAGTTCCATGCGATGAATGCGGCAATGATTCTTGATACCATCGTCATCAGCATCCTTCCGTCTCGCTCGCGATGGTGGAAACGAGTTCTGTGCTTCCCAATTATTTGGCCTTTCTGTTAGCTCTTCTGTCTATAGAATCATATTTAATTGTACGTATTTTATGTTTATTGAACTGGTGAAGGCATTAGCCGAAAAGCTTACTGTCGTGTTAGTTTAAAAGTAAAGCTCAAATTTATTGTTCTCATTACACAATTTGTTTGTGTATTTTGTACTTTATTTAAAAGCTTTATCACACTCCCATTTTATGTGATATATTAATCAAAATAAGTTAATGGTAAAACTGTACCATATTCCGCAGGCCTGAGGTCAGTAGGTAACTTGGCTTTTCGTCCATACATAATTTCAAAAGGAGTGCACCTGGTTGAGGCATGTACAGATGTGGAACAAAAAGCTGGCGGGTCTCGTTCGTGAACGTAAGAAGGCACGGAAAGAAGCAGGCAAACTTAAAACGGCGGCTGCTCGTGCTGCCTATTATAAGCTAACTGCTGAAGTCTGGGGGGAAACTCTCAAGGCAAACAAGGAAGAATGGGTTAGTTCGTGTGGTAAACGTAACCTGGCAGATGGCAGAAGGGTATCGCAATTGATTGATTCCCTTTCTGGTATGGGGAAAATGAAAAATCCGAGCCCCCTGCAAACGACCACAGGCACTGTAACCACAGATACAAAATGTGCCGATGCTTTGAATAAGCATTTTGCAAGTGTGAGCCTAAAGCAGAAAGAAACCAGTCAGAGCCGTAACCTGAACCGTCTCAGGAAACATGGAGAAAAGACCCAGAAGTGGGACGGCGATCAGTAAGTGCAAAGCTGCCAAGGCACCAGGACAGGACAAAGTAAATAACGAGATGATTAAAAACCTTGGCACGATAGCAATGGCCTCGCTATTGAATATCATAAACAGGACGTGGGCCACGGGTGCCCTGTCTGGAGCTTGGTTGAGCGCTAACATCGTTCCAATTCCTAAAGAAGGTAAACATCGAGGACTCCTAAACAGCTACCGTCCGATCTCCCTAACATCGTATTTGGGGGAGGTAGCTGAGAGAATGGTGAATGCCAGACTCTATTGGTACTTGGAAAGTGCGAATAGTCTGAATATCAATCAGGATTGTTTCCGAAAGGGAAAGCAGCCGATTGATCAAGTGCTCCGTCTTCTGCAGTCCATAACAGATGGGCTCCAGAGAAAAATGCATACTGTGGCAATTTTCTTCGACCTCCGACAGGCTTACGATAGCGTCTGGAGGTTCGGTCTGTTGTTGAAATTACAAGCCCTAAGCGTAACTGCCAACATGTACAGGTGGATCCAAGGTTTTCTTACAAACCGGACGATCCAAACAACTTATGGCAGTGAAACCTCTAGCAAGAGAACGCTGCAGCAGGGTCTACCTCAAGGGTCAGCACTCAGTTGCATACTGTTCTTGGCTTTCATCAACGACCTCCCTGGAATGTTGCAATCCAGTGCGGCCATGTATGCAGACGATTTGGTTATCTGGAGTACGGGTAAAGATGCAAACCGACTGCAACAGCTACTACAGCGAGACATTTCGTATATCAGTAGGTACATGCAGAGGTGGCAGATGGAAATTAACACCGAGAAGACGGTCTATTCCCTTTTCACTAATGGCAGAACCATTCTCAAACAGGAGATAGTGCTTAAAATAAACGATGTGGTGCTCAAATGGGACAAACAACCGGTATACCTGGGAGTCAAACTGGATCAAAAAGTACAAATGCATAATTTCGTACAAGACCTGTACTCCCAGGCTACCGCCAAGCTCAACCTGGTGAAGAAGCTTGCATGCACAAACTGGTGCGCTGGAGCAAGCACACCCAGAGCTCTCTTTCTGGGCAGTGAGAGGTCGATAATGGACTATAGCATGCCCGTCCAAGCCTTTGTCAGTAAAACGGCACTGGAAAAACTGGGTCGAATCCAGAACCAGACTTTAAGATTTATCTGTGGCGCATACAGAACTACACCCACGGCTGCCGTGGAAGTCATCGCAAACGTAAAGCCGCTCGATATACGTAGGGACAAGGCAATCATAACAACTGCAGAGAGGTACCGCAGGTTAGACACTAGACAGCCATGCTACCAAATGCAAAACAACTGGGGCGGACGTGGGTGTTTGAAACGTTCCTCATTTATGCATCAAGTAACGGAGCTTGATAGGAACGTCAAACCCCCACAAAATAGAAGACAAATTATAAGTGTCCTATGCGGAATGCACACGTCCCGAAATACGTTTGTCTTTGACTGACACGGCAGTGACGAAACGCAGCCCTGAACATGTACAGAAAGCGGCTGCCCTTGAGACGATAGAAGGGTTCGCGGATGGGTCTGCCAGTTCAAGTGAAGGAATTGCAGGATATGGTGCGCTCATCTTATACCCAATAGGAGGGCCACCAAAAGAAGAACTTTCAGGTCCATGTGGGACTATGTCATCGAATTACGATGTCCGCTTGAGGCTATACACAGGGCCCTGGAAAGTGTGCACCAGTCACTGCAGGGGTCGGAAATTTTCGGTTTCGACACGGTACTGTTTTGTGACTCGAGATCAGCCCTCGAAGTCCTGGCTAGTGAGAAGCGTAGTACCCACTTGTTTGACGCCATCTTGGAGGACGTGGGTAAGCTCGAAAGACTTGGAGGCAAGGTAACAGTGCAGTGGATCCCGAGCCACGTGAATGTTGACGGCAATGAAAAGGCAGACTCCCTGGCCAAAACAGGAGCGGCCCTGCCCCAACCAGAGGCCCCAGTTACTTATCTTGGGGCTAAAACCTGGCTCAAGGACCACTTCAGGAACAAGTGGTACCAGGAGTGGGCTGACAACACGACAGCCAGGGGGGGGGTATTCGCTAACATGCCCAGGCCAAGCCGTTGAGACCAGTGGTGGAACCTGAGTCGCAAACACCAGAGCTTAGTGACTCAGATGAGAACAGAACACTGCCCAACCAACTCGTACTTTCACAGGCTAGACCACAACAGATACTCGAACTGCCGTCATTGCAGCCAAGCCTCTGAGACGGTCGTACACCTGGTGACGTCTTGCCCCGCGCTAGATATAGCCTGGGAGGTGAGAGAGGCGGAAGAGTCCCATGTAAAGACAATGTTGTATGGCAATGCTCAACAGATGGAGCAGATTGCCCAGGTACTAGCCAAGGCCTTAAGAGATTAGTCTCAGGCCTACAGAATATGTGTTTAGTTTAGTGGGGGAAAACACATTAAACATATCCGATGAGAGGACATTTGCGGTCCCTGTCCCCGTAGGAATGGACATTTGAAGTTATGTGCCGACAGTATTTTAATATGGGCTACTAGAGTGGCCCCCAAATTTTTTTTCTTCGATTTTTCTAAATTTAAGGCCTGCATTGTGTTCTGCCAGAAAAAAAGTGTTTTCTGAAAAAATGAATACAATCGTGAAATATTTAGGGGTTGCACAAAGGCAATGAAAACATTGATTTGGTACTAAATAGTAATTTAATGGTTTATGTTGAATGTTTAGTGTTAAACATGAAAAAACAACCTCAAAACAAATAAAATAACAGAATGCAACAAAGTAAAGTGTTTACTATTTATGGACGTCATATTCACTGACTGCTTTTTGCTAGTCCAGTAACCACTGTGGTCTTCTTTGCATCCGGATATAATCGTCGGTGTTCTTGCCCCACCTGAAGTAAGAATTGCTTCTGATCTTCTTTTCTTCATAAAATTTCATTGAAATCCTGAAGCAGTTTCACTCCTCTTTCGGCTGTGTCATTAACAACTTTCAAATTGGTTACAACCTTTTCTGCATGTTTGTATTCATTGTTTCTGCTCCATGTTTCAGGGGAAATCTCAAGGAATGAATGTGGCAAACCAAGAATGGAGAAAATTGCCTTTGTATTGTTTGTAACAAAGAAGCTGATGGGCTGGTCTGCATAGAATCCATTGGAATCAAGACGCTAAGCTCGATTTGTAGATCCGGGTTTTTCTTGCATATTTTTAAGCATCTGAACCTTTTGCTTGGGATAAATATTTTCATCAAATCTAATTTCACTTAGATACCATAAATGTCGACTGAAAGCTTTTTTTGCTGCTTTTCCAATAACTGAAATAACGGAGTTATATTTTTCAAAATCCTTCAGAAATTGTAGGTCATTTGATGGCGCCCTTGCTGGCTGTGGGGCTTAAATCCGCAGTTTCATATAAGTTCTGGAAACAAAACAGAGTAACTGAAACAGTCCTTGTTCTTCAGAAAGCTTCAGCTTAAACTGCTTCTTAGACATCCACATTTTGTAGCAATAAATTATTCTTGCAATCCAACGTGCCCTGTGTACAGCTCCTGGAGCATGGAAATGAATCCCACGTGGTGGTGTTCCTCCGAGAAATATGACAGCCAGTTCCAAAAATTCTCTGTAATCATCTCGTGGGTGACAAATTTGAAGATTGTCATTTGCAAACTGCAATGTGCTCTCTTTGAAAAGGTCTACTTCAGTCATCCCATCTGCAGTATCATAGGATCCCTTCTCCATAAAATGCCACTGCTCTTTAAATCGTTTAAAAAGTGAAATATCAGATCCAGATGAGGGCCCACTTATCTTCAATGCCGTGAACACTTTTTCAAAAACAATTTCCATCATATGGTGGCGGCAAGCAAGATGAATAAGACTTTTTTCAAGCAGCTTTTCAATTAAAACACATGCCCCTTTGGAATCCTCAGTGCTACTTGCTGTTGTGTCAAAACTTAATACTACTACTTTTTCACAAATTCCCCAGTCCTTCACACATTCAACTACAGCTTGAGCTTGACTGTCATCTGTTACTGAAGCCAATTTTGGTACACCTAGCAAGCGCTCTATGTGCAGTCCTGTTACAATCACTGGCAATCTCTCAACATTCTCCATGGCTGTGAGATCTGGAAGCAATTATCCATCTCAATGTACAGTTAATGGTAATTGTGGATCAAACAATTATTTAACTTCATGTGCTGTTTTTTTCCTAATCTCAGCTCTCACAAGCTGTACAGTACTTTGACTTAATGTCATGTCACTAACATCGTGAACAAGAGAATGAGCTCTAGCGGCTAGTAAATGGACTACTGTACGATCATTTTGCTTTATCCACTCCAGCCATGTATCCAATTCTTCTCTCCCTTTGGTCACGAAGAAATTCTAAATCTTGTGTTTGTTCTGTTAGTTTTTCAGCACTCTGATGGGCGATGTCAAACAATTTATCAATTTTTGAAGAAAATGCAATTTCATTTGAAATCTGCTTCTCTGAGCGCCAATTCTTTGCTTTACTCAAACACTGCTACTGCTGATGGACTTTTAAAAGACGATTTTCTATGTGGTAATTGTATGCTGTTGGAATTGCAGCTTTCTGCCAGATAGTAAGAATTTCACTAACAGTTATTCTAGCACTGTCTTTAAGAGTTTTATTGTTTTCTCTATGATGGTAGAAAAACACTGGTATGTCTCGCGAATTAAACAGTTACACATTATAAACATCAAAGAAGAAAACATACTTTATTCAGGTTCATCAATATTCGGGATAACATGTGGTAAATGGAGAACATACCTAAATTTTCAGAGAGCTTGTGCAACCTCTAAATTTCATCTATTTTTAAATAAAAAGTTTACGCGTTTAACGTATTTCATTAAATTTCTTAATTTCTTTTGAGATGAAAAAAATGTGTCTTCTTTTTTCTGTCATAAAATCAAACACAGTAAAATTTCAGACTTTGGTGTCACGCTGATTGTGTCAACCAGGGTGGCAGTGGCGTAGCTAGGGGGGGGCGGTGGGGGCGGTCCGCCCCGGGCGGCACACGATTTTAGGGCGGCATTTGGGGGCATTTGAAAAGTAAAGCCCTTTCGGACAACCGCCCTTTTTCTTTTGAAAGAGGAAAACCCGGGTGAAAATAAAATATTCCTACTTTCGAGTCGTAATTAACTGATTCTCAAGACATTTGTTTATTACATACTGTTTGTTATAACTAACGCATAACCGTTAAGAAATTTAAAATCGTTTAAAAATTGTATCGATTTGTTTTGAAAATTAAGCGGTATACATCCCAGATGACGCTTTTTATAAGAAAACAACACAAAGAACACATCACTGCTGGACCGAATATACTATTAATATCGCCGCGACAGTTGTTATTGCGTGGATTTTCGACATGCACAGAGTGATACGCGAAAAAGTACCCACATGGCATTGTGGTTCAAATATTGTGTTTAACTTGCAAGTAGTAATTTATATTACTGTTTAAGTTTATGAAAAATATTCTAAGGTAATTTACTAAAAATTAATTTTTTGTTTTTCTTTTTGTTTGTTTTTTTCATTAAAGTACCACGCACAAACAAAATGTGTGGGTTTCATTAAAATACGTTTATTCACTAAAACTTTTATGCATATTCATATCCTATTAAAAGTAATGTTTAGATAGTTTGAATTGGTCTATTTTAGTGAAAATTATTACGATTTTTCACAAGAAGGATTAATCGCGATTGTTGTCCCCCAAATTTTGCATAATGGTGAAAATTTGTTAAGATCGTGGATGGTGTATTCACCATTGAAGAAAATTATATATTTGCTAGCGTACACCCGTCAAAAATGACGGAAGTTTTCAGCTGAAATCTGTTTATTTTATAAAAAATGCACTTTTTTTAGGACGCCTACGGCACCGACCTTTTTCAAAAGCCCAACTAAATTGTCCTTGTTTGATAAATACGAAATATTAAACTTTCTGAAATGTATACAAAGTATTTTATAATCGTGGTTGCAGGGCGCTAGCGCGCCCCGTTTTTTTTATTTTATTTTATAATTAACCACCATCTAATTCTCTTTTTACAATGTTCCCTTTACCAAAATTAAAATATGACCGAAAACAATGACGTCATATAATATTTTTTTACAGCGCGTCTTTTATTTGCACATCTTTTGGTGCATTGGTGCAGTAATTTGGTTTTCCCTGCTTTCTAAAATTAGTAGCGTCAGGACTGACTGACAGACACTACTGACTTGCGTGACAATTGCAAATTATATAGTTTTATTGTTTTTGCTGTCAACTGTTTGATGATTTTTTCTAATAAAATATTAACACGGAAAATAGTTTTAACAAATAGTGGAAATTTAATCTCAAAATAAATCAATACGAGTTAAGACTACTGAATAAGTCAACACGAGTTGAGTCTACTGCAGATTCGATCATTTTCCCAATGGAAGGAATTAGAAATAAGAATTGGACATGGTGCAACTTTTGATAAACTACAACAACAGAATACTGAAATAAGAAAAAATGAAAGGAAATTCTCACAATACTTGATATAATTAGATTCTTAGCTAAACAAAATTTGGCGTTGAGAGGTCATGGTGAAAGTATTCATGAGGTAGACATCAATTCAATTGAAAATATAGGACATTTTGTAGAGCTTTTGGACTTGTTGGCCAAGTACGACCCAGTATTATGTGGAACATTTCGTACAAATTAAGATGGGTAATAAATATAGTGTCTCCTATTTGTGGAAAATGATTCAAAATGAATTCATAGACCGATTGAGAGGTGCAGCGAGAAAAACAATAATGGACCAATTAAAGCAAGCTAAAAACTTTTGTATGATATTTGACAGCTATTCAGATATTTCCCACAAATATTAAACTAGTCAAATTAAAAGATACGTAGTTATTGATGTTGGCGAATTTAAAGTTGTAGAATCGTTTATTTACTTTGCAGAAAATAAAGGAAACGCCAAGTTAGAAGGGAAAAACATGTGAGTGGTGAAAATTCACAAAACGTGGTCCTATCTTTAAAACATGAAGTACAGCGAGAAATGTTTTAATCCATGGATCGAATTATAAAGGAATTAAAAGAACTCTTTGATCAGTTGCATGTCCATGTAAGAAAATATTCGTGTATAATCCCATGTAACCTACAAAGTGAAGAAATTGAATTTCAAATAAATGATTTTATTGACATTGATAAAGAACAGTTCCATAATGAAAGAAAAATGATCCAGGTTTTGTAGCTGTACTTATACTACAAAAAGAGGCATTGCGTTGGGAAAATGGAGGAAAAGGCCCGCTTGGTGTATTAGTTTATAAATAAAGCTGAAATATATTGTTTTCATTGCACAATTTGTTGGTGTATTTTGTATTCTAAGAATTTTTATATCAATTATTGCTATCAGTGTCGCTAGTTGTGAAAGGAGCTTCTCCAAACTGAAGTTGATAAAAAATTATCTTCGTTCCACAATGAGTGCATGATTTACGACAGGGGTTGGGAAACCATGGCTCGCGAGCCAGATGTGGCTATATTGATGGCTGCATCTGGCTCTCAGACAAATGTTCGACTATTATTTAAAAAAACTTTTATTCAGATTCCTTTGAATTGAATAAACAATAAACATCATAACAATGATGTTAAAAAGAATTAAGAGACATAATTTTGGTACTTTTTGTGTTGAGATTACACAAAATGCACACATTTACTAGAATTTTTAGTTTAAAAAATAATTTATGGCTCTCTCAGACAAAAAGTTTCCCAACCCTTGATTTAAGACTTCAAAATCTTGCAGTATTGTCCATAGAACAAAATATAACAAATTATTTAAATTTTGATAGCACAATACACGATTTTTCTACTAGGTAAGTTAGGAAAATAAATGTATAAATGATATGTTTACATACTAATGTACACAATTTGTTTGTAAAAATATAATTACATCATTTATTTATAAATACAAAATTAGAGCATACTAATTGGTAATTTAATTTTTTGGTGTAAATTTGGAATACATTTGTCTCATGGGGGTGGGGGGGGTGCAACCTTAGTAACTTTCTTGTAACCTTTAAAAAAAAGTATCTCGTATTTTTATAAAAATATGTATTTATAGGTATACATTTTATTAGCCATGGCCTCCTTTATTGCCACTAACTTAAATATGGCATTCAATGGTAGAAATGTTCGCAGCTTTAGGCCTACTTTGTTTCAATAACAATTATTTATTCATGTTTATTAATTTATAAAAACCATGATACTATCTACTTAGAAAGGGCGGCAAATTGGAGACCGCCCCGGGCGGCAAAAGGGCTAGCTACGCCACTGCAGGGCGGCCCGCCCACTCCCCTAGCGACACCACTGCTACTACTACTAGATGGCTATAGTCACTATGAACTTCTCCCACTTAAAAAGATTAAGATTAAATAAATTAATATTAAAATCATTAATATAGTTAAAATAAATGTTAATATTATTATTTATATCTATAATATGACGAGGAGTGTCGTTGTTGCGTTTATTTGGTTCCTTAACAGATTTCCTAGACCAATCGATTTGTTGGGTGTTAGCACCGGTGTAACAGGCCAGATTAAACCCCTGACCAGAATATACCCGGGTATAATCTGGCCTAGGCCAGAATATACCCCCTCAGGCCAGAATATACCCCTTTGACAACATGAGGATATATAGTAAAAAATTGATGAATGACTTTTTAGACTTTCTCTTCAGGTTTTAGCTCTGTCAGCAAAAGTAAACTCTTTTCTTGAATAGCAAAATGGTGTTAAATAATTATAAAATATTTTACGATGAATCAAATTCGTTTATAATTTCGACGATTCAAGATCAAAATTTACAGTCTATAGCCTAAACAAATGTTTATGGAATCGGCATTTTTCTTTTTTTTTCATTTAATATTAACTTAATCAAGCACTACATGATTATTTTTAAACAATAATTTAAGCGTGGTTATAATTGTTGCTTTTCAAACGCTTGCGAACACTTTAGATTCCTTACCCTTATCTTATCTTAGCACTTTAACAGACGCTTCTTCTACGCTTATCCTTGGTTTAATTATAGTCTTGCCTTGTTATTAGAGTTTAAATGTTGATAGTGTTGGTTTTCCTGGTTTCCTCAGGAAACCCATTCCACATTTTGATTCAAGTAGCCCTTTATTTGTTATGTAATGCCCGTGTTCATGTGTTGAATTACTTGATCTCTAAGGAGGATGTGGTTGTCCTCAGTTCCTGTCAGAATGTAGCTTATGGCCCTGAAGTAACCGACCCCCCCCCTTTTTTTTTCGTTTAATATGTACACCTGGGTTGTTCAAGATCTCGAGTGTGGCCACAATATAAAATCTTTTCAAAAGGAAGGCCATTGTTGTGCTAAGACGCTTTCTTCTTGAAATTGTTAGTGGGTTAAAAGTCCTAATCTGCATTTGTTTTGAGACAGGTTGTATCACAATGATGTCCGTTTCTTCACCTGTGCTTTCTTGTTCCTTTTGTTGTAGGCTCCCATTGACATTACTTTTAACAGAATCATCAGCGCACTGATTGAGTGAAGAACCGTTTATTGCTGTAAACTATGCATCAGTTTGTTCTTGGTTGCTTGTATTTCTGCGATCAAAGTTACACTGGGCTTGGTGGGTATTGGTACTCACTGTTAAATTCAGCATTTTTTAAATTGCTGTGTGTTCAGCACATCGACGTTGACATTGTCCAAATACGTTAATGGTTAAACTGTTCGATCTTCAGCAGGCCTGAGATCCGTAGGTAGCTTGGCTTTCCGTCCGTCCATAAATAATTTCAAAAGGAGTGCACCTAGTTATTTGACTGGCAACTTTTATTGAGAACTTCCTTTTCACCATGTTAAAGAATCAATCCCTTCTTTTAAGGGCTGTTGACGATTAATTTAAATTTAATCGTTAACTTTTCAAAAATTAACGATTAATTAATCGTTAATTTCGATTAAAGCCAAAAATTGAAATTTATGGTGTCATAAAAGGCCGTCAATAAATGACGTCACACACCTAGGGGGAGGAGGTCACACTTTTGTGACGAGGGGGAGGGAGGGGGTTGAAGAAATGTAACGTCACATCAAAAGAGTAACTTTAAATAAAACTTCCACTGAAATATTTGGTCGCTTACGGATTTTAAAATCAGTGCTTCTCAATGTGCCGGTCGGTAGGCGATCAGACGCTGGTTGGCTTAAGCTGTCAAGAAACGAAAATTAAATATAATTATAATCCTTAAGTTTGAGAATCCACAAGATAACGTATGAAAATGTTACACTGCGTCGGTTGATGTTGACATCAAAGCATTTGTGATGTAACCGCAGCTCCGTTTGGTTCTCTCATGGCAGGAGTGTCTAAAAATGATCTGATGTGTAGATATTTCAAGTCAAAACGACACGGAATATCCTTTTTCTTTAAAAGGAAGGGGGGATCTATTTGATAGAATTAAAAACGTTTTAAGTTTGATATAATTGTTCGATTAATTTTTGGTCAAACGCCCCTGGCCATTCTAGTCTTCTAGATATAATGATAAATGAGCCCATTTAAAATTAGTCAAGTATTCATTAAATTTATTGAATGCATCAAATTCTTGAGATCACAATTCGAGAGGAGCCCAAATTTTTTTTTCTTCTTAGCTCAGTTTTTAAGGCATTAATCATATATATATTTACCCACCATCGTGTATGGCTGACTCACTTTGGCCTAACGCTAAGGGACATCACTCTGCTTTTTTTAAAATTGAAAATATAGAACTAAAAAATCATAAATATTTTGGTTTCCAGATTAATATTAAACACACTCCACACTACTATCAATTGAACAACTTCATGCGACGCTCGAAAAGAGTTATTTTTTGGTGCAGTAATTTAGTGCGCTTCTTTCTAAAATTTCTCGCCGTAAAAAGATATTATATTGCGTCATTGTTTTGGCTCATATTTTAATTTTGGAAAAGGGAACGATGTAAAAAGAGGATTTGAGGATTGTTAATAATAAAGTATTTTGTGTACATTTCAGGAAGTTTAATATTTCGTATTTATCAAACAAGGATAAGTTACTTGGGCTTTTGACAACAAGAAAGTGGGCACCGTAGGCGCCCTACAGCCCCTATTATAAAATACTTTGTGTACATTTCAGGAAGTTTAATATTACGTATTTATCATACAAGGACAAGTTAGTTGGGCTTTTGACAACAAGAAAGTGGGCACCGTAGGCTACCTAAAAAAGTGGGCGCCGCAGGCGCCACGGTGCCGCAGCACAACCTAGTTTTAAATATCACAGAAAGGATACGTGCTACAGACAAGTCATGTGGATTAAGATTTTTGTCACTAATGTCAATGTAAATGAAAGTAGGGTAGATATAGGTGTCTTCGTGTAGTGTGTGTGTGTTTGGCTTCCTTAAGTCTCGTGAGACGACGGAATTTTCTGTGCTCCTGTGGGATTTACGCACATGATCTTGCAGCTTCTGCTGTGGCTGTACAATCCCACTCGCGAATGGCAGCCTTTGCTGCACTTCTGACACTTAAAGGTAGTGCTAGTGGTTGGCTGAATTGCTCTGCTTTTCCTCTTTAGGCGAGTTTCGTCTGCGAACTGTTGCAGGTTTCTTTCTCCTGCTTCTAGCCCAGCAGTCTCCAACTGCACCTGTCCCCAGCGAGTTCCTCCCAGCTATTTATGTCAATGCCAATAGCTTTGAGGTCTCTCTTGAACACATCTTTGTAACGGAGGTGAGGCCGGCCTGTGGTCCTCTTTCCTTTGGCTAGCTCAGAATAGAGGATGTCCTTTGGGATTCTGCCATCCTCCAATCTGCACACATGTCCCAACCACCTAAGCCGACGCTGGCGAAGAAGAGTTGTCATGCTTTTGATTTTTGCCCGTTGTAGCACCTCATTGTTGGTGACATGGTCCTGCCAGGTGATTCCCGTAGACAGCGCACGTGGAAAGCGCTCAATCTCCTTTCTTGTCTGGAGTATAGGGTCCAGGATTCACTGGCATAAAGGAGGGTGCTTAGCACACATGCCCTGTAGACAGCAATTTTGGTATTGATCGTCAGTTTTTTTGTTGCTCCATACTCTTTTTGAGAGCCTGGCCATGGTTGTGGAGATCCGAGAAACGGTCATCAGGGACATGCTTTTTGCAGACGACGCTGCCATTGCAACTCACAACGAAGCTGATTTGCAAAGCCTGATGGACCGCTTTGCCAAGGCCGCCAGGGACTTCGGACTAACCATCAGCCTCAAAAAGACCAACGTGATGGCCCAAGACGCTGACCCACCCAACATCACCATCAATGGCTGCCAACTTGAGGCCGTGGAACGTTTTACATACCTTGGCTCCAACATCACCAACAACCTGTCCCTTGATTCCGACCTAGACGTAAGGATCGGCAAGGCCTTCGTGTAGTACGTAGGTAAGAAATCTACATAGTTGTCAAATTTTAAAATAATGCATTTTCTGGAAGGGACCGGTTCAATAATGGGCATATGTTCCAAGCGTACACGTACACAAGGCGTATTTTAATATATCTAGTGGATTGTAGTTGATGTTATATGTCCCAAATGAGTCTGCATTACCCCCAAGAATTCCCCTTTTGACCCCAGATGAGTTTATTTACTCTGTTCGCCGACCTCTTTCTTACGGGATGCCAATCAGTCATTTGAGTGATTTTTTAAAAATACATTTAACAAATTTTATTTTTAAACAACTTTTTTCTAAACAAAGACATTAACCGTGATGATTAATAGTCAATGTTTAATTTGTATACATTAAAATAAAATATAATCTAAGGATGTTAACACAGTTCGTTTTCTGAAGGCCGCTTAGACGTTTATAAAAAAAAACTTGACGCGGGGTACGATATTACAATGTAGATCTTCACTCAATAAATAATAAATACTTTAATGACAATAAAAGTGATTTGAAACATACTTATTTTCAAATAGTGAATTTTATTTTTTTGGGGGGGGGGTCAAAGATTTGTGACGTATTTTTAGAGGGGAGGTCTAAGTTTTTGTGACGACGCGTGACGAAAAAGGGGGGGGGGTCAAAAATCGGCCAAACTCGCGTGACGTCATTTATGGACGGCACCTAATTGACATTTATTAAAATACTTGTCGACTATCAAAATAACACTGGAATATCTTCTTTATATGACATATGTTAACCAACAACGCAAACAGACAAGTGTATTTGGTTCAAGTGATGAGCGGATCTTGTTGACAATATAGCCAGCCGAGCTGAATAAATAGATGTAAAAACAAAGTTTTTTTACTATAAATCCCTTATATATGGGACATAAGTAAAAGTAGTGATTATGTTTAAATGCGACATTTACAGACTGAAACAGAATTATCTCCCCTGGTTTTAAAACCGGGCGCAGGGACGGTAGGGGGTGTGAACATCGACGTTCGGCGTCAACGCGTGAACAGAACTGTCACGTGAAAGAATTATAAACAAATGTTCGGATAGTCCGATCGCTTAAACTTACAAAGCAAGTTAATATAAGGGATTTAAAAATTGTTCGAATAGCTTTATATTGTCTCAGCTCAAGTTTCCGATACTTTAGTGTATGTTTGTTTTTGCAGGTGATATGTAAGGGAAGTGTTAGAACCATGGTAGCAGTGTTCCCTTTAAGCAGCGCGGCTGCGCAGATATTTGACCGACGCCACGTATGAGTTTCACCTCGCAGCAAATTTTGTAAAATATTGCACAAAAATGGACTTTGTGCAACTTTGCCCAGGAGTTTTTTTTAACTTTGCACACGGAAAAACGATTTCTGTCAATGGACACAATAAACTTTATTAACTATTTGAACATTCACGTCAGTCAATAGTTTCAAACCAAAATGTTTGTGTAAATGTCCGGAAATCGTTAATCGAGAAATTAATCGTTAATTTCCGCAGCCCTACTTCTTTTGCTGGAAAAGGCTTTGGAGTGTGTCTAAATTATGACTTGGCATTTGACCGTTTCTCTGAAGGTTAGTCATAAATCCACTGGGGGTACTTAACTTTCGTTGTAGAGTAGAATTGTAAATACAGTTGGTCTTCCATGGTGGACAAAGTTTGCGCTCTGGTCGTTTTGGAGTTTATTTTATAGTGACCAAAAGTGTGTTTTTAAAGTTGCGAAATCCGATTCGTCGAATCTGTTATGATTGGCCTAATCCAACAAGGTTACCACTATTCGCAACTTTGTGCTACTCATTTATATTTACGCCTTTCAAAATAAATACGGCTGGTTTAAATTACAATAATAGGGTGCGACGAGGTCAGAGGTTCTTTTGAATACAGATTAAACGTAACACAATCCGTGCTTCATAACAATAGATGAATGCATGGAAAGCGGACAATTCAACATTGGTGAAATCCAACAAGGTTGACCGTACTGATTTAAGAGTAACACAGGTAAATAAACAACCCCGTAAAAACAAAGTTTTTGACTATAAATCCCTTATATATGAGACATAACTAAAAGTATTGATTATGTTCAAACGCGACAAACATTTACAGACTGAAACCGACTTAACTCCCCTTGCTGTAAAACAGGGCCGGGGGGGGGCAGTGTGTTCACGGATTGCTGGACTGAACTCAGCGTGACACCTAAATGTAAACAAAAAGAGGCGCTACATATAGTTATATAGAGATAAATTAAAAAATGCATTAAATTAATAACGGTACGTTCGATCGATATGAAATTTTGATACAATGCATTGTCATCCAAGATCTATCTGTGGTAAAATTTTGAGATCTCTAGGTTCATCAGAAAAGGTTTAATGTTACGTTGGAAAATTTGAAATTTTGCGGACAGACAGACAGGAACGAAAGTAAGTTAATAAAAACGTAGTAAATAAATAAAGGTAAAAAAGGATTTTTGAAAATAATTTAAAACTTAGGCGTTCAAATACTTTGATTTAATATGACTAAAAACGTGGGGCGGGTGTTTGGTATAAAAGTTAAATGGAGATCTATAAGTGAGAGAATGAGTGAACTGCATATGTAAAAACTCATAATGGGCCGTCCACAAATGACGTAACGCACCTAGGGGAAAGGGGGGTCACACTTTTGTGACGATGCGTGACGAGGGGGAGGGAGGGGCGGTTGAAGAAATGTGACGTCACATCAAAAGGGTAACTTTAAATAAAACTTCCACTGAAATATTTGGTCGCTTACAATTTATGTAATGACTTTTAAAAAAAAATTTTTTTTTGTTTTTTTTGTTAAAATCAGTGCTTCTCAATGTGCCAGATGGTAGGTCATCAGACGCTGGTTGACGTAAGCTATCAAGACACGAACATTAAATCTAATCATAATCCTTAAGTTTGAGAACCCACACGATAACGTATGAAATTGCTTCATTTGATGTTGACATCAAAGCATTTGTGATGTAACCGCAGCTCCGTTTGGTTCTCTCACGGAAGGAGTCGGCGAATTTTTTTGCCCGTTACCTCAAAATATACAAGTTTATGTGTGCGTTACAACCCCAGACTCTAGGTCCTGCTCACATGCCTCGGAGATTTGGGGGAGCGTCGTTAGCCCCCCCCCCGAAAATGCTACTCGTGTCTAAAAATGATCTGAATAGGATTATGTGTAGATATATTAAGTCAAAACGACACGGAGTATCCCTTTTCTTTAAAAGTAGGGGGGGTCTATTTGATGGAATTATAAATGTTTTAAGTTTGATATAATTAGTCGATTTGTTTTTGGTCAAACGCCCCTGGTCATTCTAGATATAATGATAAATGAGCACGTTTAAAATTAGTCAAGTATTCATTAACTTTATTGAATGCTTCAAATTCTTGACATCGCAATTCGAGAGGAGCACAAAACAACTTTCTTCTAAGCTCAGTTTTTAAGGCATTAATTTTAAATATCACAAGGATACTTGATACAGTCAAGTCATGTGGATTAGGATTATTGTCACTCGTGTCCATATAAATGAAAGTAGAGTGGATTTACGTGTCTTGGTAGAGTACGTAGGTAAGAAATCCACATAGTTGTCGAATTTTAAAAAAATGCATTTTCTGGAAGGAACCGATTCAATAATGGACAAATGTTCCAATCGTACACATACACAAGACGTATTTTAATATATCTAGTGGATTGTAGTGGATGTTATATGTCCTAAATGAGTCTGCATTACACCCAAGAATTCCATTTTGACCCCAGATGAGGTTATTTACCCCTGTTCGCCGACCACTTTCTTACGGGGTGCCCGTCAGTCAATTGAGGGATTAAAAAAAATACATTTAAAAAATATAATTTTAAAATAATTTTTTGGCTAAATAAAGACGTTAACTGGTCTAGGCCAGTTTAACACCCGGGGTATATTCTGACCTAGGCCAGATTTTACACGGGTATATTCTGGTCAGGAGTTTAATCTGGCGTGTTACACCGGTGTAACAGGCCAGATTAAACGCCTGTACAGAATATACCCGGGGTGTAATACCCCCGGGGTTAAACTGGCCTAGGCCAGAATATACCCCCTCAGGCCAGAATATACTCCTTTGACAACATGGGGACATATATTAAAAATGGATGAATGACTTTTTAGACTTCATTTCTTTTGACGTTTTAGCTCTGTCAGAGAAATTAAACTCTTTTCTTAAGTAGCAAATAGTTTCAATTAAAATAAAATAATAATTATAAAATATTTTACTATGAATGAAAGGAGCATTAACATTTTATTTGAAAATGATGATGTCGTTGTCTCGTTTTTAAAATATGAAATCTTATATAATTTTGATGATTCAAGATCAAAAGTCACAGTGTATGCAAATATTTATGAAATCAGTGTTTTTATTATTTTTAAGGTAAACGTTATTCGCACGGTTTTGGCAGTGCGAATAATGTCCGACATTAAACGCAAGGTAAACCGTGCGGATAATGCCTAGCGTTATTCGCACTGCCGCACGGGTTTGACCGTGAGAACGATGCCAAACAATATCTAAATTCTTATTACTAACTGGGGAAAAGTCTGGTCACCGATTCGCTTGACCGAGCTCAGAGTGACACGTAAAATGTAAACAAAAGCGCCCGTCGCTTCGTTGGGTAGCCTCAATGCGTCAGCTCAAAATTTCACGTGGCAAAAAAACAATAACAAACCGTGAATTTAAATTACATACCTCATATAAGGATAAGACAGAGAGAGAGAGAGAGAGAGAGAGACGCCGGTGAAGTTAATATAAGGGATTTAATAAAACAAACCCGTAAAAACAAAGTTTTTGACTATAAATCCCTTATATATGAGACATAACTAACAGTAGTGATTATTTTTAAACATTTACAGAGTGACACTGAGTGATGTCCCTTGTCTTTAATAAATGGGGGTGGGATGTGAGGGGGTGTCGGCACGACGGTCGGCGTCAACACGACGGTCGGCGTCAACTCAAACTCACGTGGAACTGGAATTTAAAAAAAATAACAAACAGTGAATTTTGAATTACATACCTCATATAAGGATAAACTAAAAATGCATTAATTTAATTATGGTACGTTCGATCGATCTGAAATTTTGATACGATGCATTGTTAGGTTCGACGGGTCCGTGTGCCAAATTTCAGTTTGATCGGATCATGGGAAGTGGGTCATTTTTGACTTCTGTTTTTCCGCCCGCCGAGCCCAAGACAGACAGACAGAGAGAGAGAGAGAGAGAGACGCCGGTGAAGTTAATATAAGGGATTTAATAAACAACCCCGTAAAAACAAAGTTTTTGACTATAAATCCCTTATAGATGAGACATAACTAAAAGTATTGATTATATTCAAACATTTACAGACTGAATCTGTCTTAACTCAACTTTGCATCATAACCCTAGTGGGGGGGGGGAGGGGTGGGTGGGGGGAGAGGGGAAAAGTCTGGTCACCGATTCGCTTGACCGAGCTCAGAGTGACACGTAAAATGTAAACAAAAGCGCACCGTCGTTTCGTTGGGTCGCCTCAATGCTCAAACTTTCACGTGGCAAAAAAACAATAACAAATCGTGAATTAAAATTACATACCTCATATAAGGATAAACTAAAAATGCATTAATTTAATTACGGTACGTTCGATCGATCTGAAATTTTGATACGATGCATTGTTAGGTAAGACGGGTCCGTGTGCCAAATTTCAGTTCGATCGGATCATTGGAAGTGGGTCATTTTCGACTTTTGTTTTTCCGCCCGCCGAGCCCATGAGATGATGAGAGAGAGACAGAGAGAGAGACAGACAGACAGAGAGAGACGGCGGTGAAGTTAATATAAGGGATTTAAAAATGACACACTTCCCGTGATGATATCGAGCCGAAATTTGGCACATAGACTTGTGTCACCTAACAATGCTTCGTATTACAATTTCAGATCGATCGAACGTACAGTAATTAAAATAATGCATTTTTAGTTCATCTATATAAAACTATATGTAACACTCGCTATTTTTTACATTTTACGGGTCACGTGACTTCACACCAGCCATCAACCATATCTCGTGTTTTAACCAGGAAGGATTTACTCAGTTTCAGGCTGTAAATGTTTGTCGCTTTGGAACGTAATCAATACGTTAAGTTCTGTCTCATACATAATCGATTTATAGTCAAAAACTTTGTTTTTACTGTTTAAAAAAAAATTCATTATATTAACTTCACCGCCGTCTCTCTCTGTCTGTCGTTCGTCGTCGGGCGGGCTGAAAAACAAAAGTCACAAATGAACCACTTCCCGTACATCCATCGAGCTGACATTTTGCACATAGACTCGTGTCACCTAACAATGCATTGTATCAAAATTTCAAATTGATCGAACGTACCGTAATTAAATTAATGAATTTTTAGTTTATCTCTATACACGTATGTAATTCATTATCACAGTTTGTTATTGTTTTTTTTCACGTGACGGTTCAAGTTCGCGCGTTGACGCCATCCGTCGATGTACCGAATGCTTTTTGTTTACATTTTACGTGTCCCGTTGAATTCGGTCCAGTGACCGGTGACCAGGCTTTGCCCTCTATCACCCCCCTCGGATTATAAAGCAAAGGGGAGTTAAGAGAGATTTAGTCTGTAAATGTTTGTCGCGTTTGAACATAATCAATACTTTTAGTTATGTCTCATATATAAGGGATTTATAGTCAAAAACGTTGTTTTTACGGGTTTGTTTTATTAAATCCCTTATATTAACTTCACCGCCGTCTCTGTCTCTCTGTCTTGGGCGGGCACCGTGGAAAAACAAACGATCAAACGTACAGTTATTAAATTAATGCATTTTTAGTTTATCTATATAAATTATATGTAGCGGTCGCTATCGTTTGCATTTTACGGGTCCCTTGACTTCACCCCAGCCACAGGTGAACACATCTCGTGTTTTAACCAGGTGTACCGGAGTGCTTTTGTTTACATTTTGCGTGTCACGCTGAGCTCGGTCCAGCGATCAGTGACAAGACCTTTCCCCTCTCCCACCCCCGGGTTAAAAGCAAAGGGGAGTTAAGACAGATTAAGTCTGTAAATATTTGTCGCGTTTGAACATAATCAATACCGTTAGTTATTTCTCATATATAAGGGATTTATAGTCAAAAACTTTGTTTTTACGGGTTTGTTATATTTTACCTCTATTTTTTTATACCTAACACCTCATAAGCGCCCGCCTAACGTTTTTATACCATGGTTGTGTGTTCACGTGGTGAACTCGTGGATGTCAACAAAGCAGACGGGTACCGAGGCTTATATAAAGATAAACTAAAACTGCAATAATTTCAATTCGATCGATCTGAAATTTTGAAACAATGCATTGTCATCCAATATCTATCTGTGGTAAAATTTTGAGATCTCTAAGACCATAAGAAGTGGTTTAATTTTAGGTTTCAAGATTTGAAGGAAGGATGGATGGATGGATGGATGGATGGATACAACATACAAACAGTGTGACTTAAATAAAAGCGTGTATTAAAAGCGTGTAAAACACTCAAAAAATAAAAATAACTAATCGCAACAAAATAAAATAATAATTAAGACCCTCCTGTGATTCGATCTACATACCATTATGCCTAATGGCATACCATTTTTCCTAATGGAACTAAGCTAGACTAACCATTCACCTGGAGAATGTGACGATCGAAAATCGTATTTTAAAATTATATGAATTATCATTAATTGGACACCAATCATTTTTTATGGCAGTGTTACTTTAAAACTTCAGTAATCATGAAATTTTAATTTGTATTAGTATATAAATTACATATTTTAGCTGAATCGAGTGATATCGGCTTTTATTTTGCTTACACCGGGCGCATTTTTTTTCCAACGTGACCAGCGCCTAGAAAATGCATGCGTCGATGACCCGTGCAGATAATACTCGGCATTATCCCCACGGCCAAAACCGTGTAAATAATCACTTCATATTTGTAATTTAACATTAACATAATCAAGCACTACATCTATGACGGATTAAGGGGGCGGACTGAACGGGCTAAAGCAAGGGTCCCCGATTATTTAGGGGTCCCTAAATTTAGTATAATTTATAATAAAGGTGGACAAATGTTTGCATGAATCCCTAAAATATCATAAATTAATAAAAATCTTATATATTAATCTGATCGATATTTGGACCGGTAGCCCCATTATGGAAAAACTTGATTTGATTGGCTCAATAAGAGAACATATTAATGAATACCATTT
>CALYLW010002235.1:0-60078 GCA_944989445.1 Ampullaceana balthica | reverse complement strand
AAACACGTTTTTAATACCACTTATGTATATATATATACATAAATTATACACATATATATAAATAACATATATATATATTTATATAAATGTAAATGTTGTTTTTATAATACAGTAATATATCCATTAAATTATTTGTACTTTTGAAAAAATAGTGTTATTACTTAATTATATATTTTATTTCGTTAAATGTGATGTTTTAAAAACCCTACTTCTTTTGTGGTCAGCTGTTTCTCCGTTTTGCGAGGGCACACCACGTGATTCCTTCTTAATGTCACGTATCGACTTGCTCAGCTTATTCTCGTTATGCGAGATAAGGACTTATTCTCAAGGCATTCGATCATTGCCACTAGTCACGCCTCTTTGCTATGTGTACTCGCAGTTCGGCGGTCTACAAAAAACTGTGACATTGGGTATCACTGGCTTACCATAATGACTATTCCTACTGTTATTGTTGCATAACGAGGGTAAACTTAGCGCATTTACACAAAGAAAGCAGTGTTATTAATTATAATTAAGTAATGGAATACTAGTACCTGAATGGGAAAACGAAAATTAACACCACTGTGTGGTCCTGATTTATGGTTCTGATATCTGGAGAGAGACAATGACAATAAAAATCTTGGCGTATTTATAAACATAATCTAAAATATGTAAGTACATACAAGCCGAAAATCGGAGATGTATTAACACATTTTAGAAGACAAGAAAATGGTTTGGCAAGGCTGACACTCCACTGTGTTTTTAAAAAAAAAGTAAAATGAAATTTAGTCATCCCCTTTGAGACATAATGGTGTTTCAGTTG
Source organism: Ampullaceana balthica (assembly GCA_944989445.1). Classification (NCBI taxonomy): domain Eukaryota; kingdom Metazoa; phylum Mollusca; class Gastropoda; family Lymnaeidae; genus Ampullaceana; species Ampullaceana balthica. Next base: position 59,276 of record CALYLW010002235.1, on the reverse strand, counting down.
AAATTGAGCCAAATCACGTTAGCCTCAATGGTTCTATATGAAGGAGTCCCCCAAGACCGATACATATGGACTGAAATAAGTAGAACGCTATGTGGATTTACATGACTATTTCAAGTCGACAATTCGTATGTCTAAATCGCCAATCGTAATATATAATCTGTTCATTCTTGTTGTATTCACATTTACGTAATAATCAAATGTGTAAAGAAATTTTTTAAAGTTTATATTTTAAGCCAACAGTACCAAAAGATAATCTAGACGATTATTTAGCACTATTTGGTTTTCTGTTTAGATTGTTGCAGTATTTAGTATGCATCATCTTATTTTGTTACCTAAAACAAGCAACAAATTACAGTAAACATATGTTTATTTCAATACTGATCATTTTGGGAATAGTAATATTTGTCATGATGGAATAAAATCGAATAGAAAATAACATTTTCAAAGTTTACCCATTTTTTTTTCCAATTTATTACCAGTATTAAAAAATATGTGTGATTCCGGCTAAAAAAACGTCAGTTCAATTCCCACTAAATTCTCTAATACGCTGTTAAGTAATAAGTGACAATGGTTTGTCCAAATTAAATTTTTAAAAAAAAGTTTCAAATTTTTATTAAATAGCCAATTAAAGGAAACAAAAACATGGTAAGCCCCCGATACTTTTGAGTGGTATTTACAAAAAAAACTAGAAAAATATTGCCAGAAAACTAAGCGAAACCTTTGTCAACAACTTCACAAAGTTTCAAGTCAACTGGATGAATGTTTCCGTTAGCCCATGTTTTGAAATAATACTAATGTAGCTGATATAAAGTAAATGTCCATTAACGGCCCAGTCTTTAAATGCTGCAACATGCAAATTCAAAACCGTGAATATTATATCTGAATCATGAAACATTTATTTATCATATTTTTACAACATCGCGTAACATCGTTGAGGAAATAAAGTTAAAAATTTAAAAGATTTTTAACCCCCTAATCCGAAGGAATTGATAATATGGTTCGATGCGTATTAAATTTTTTATTAAGAGCATACAAGTTTTTATGTAAAACATTTTTTCTTCAAAATGCAATCATTACCCAGTATTCTATGTTTAAACAGTTATTTTTTTACCTTACATTTGGGAAACGATGGAATTTTAGACTCAGACACTCCATTACTTGCATTTGTCAAATCATTTTGTGCCAGAAGTATTTGCTTCATTGTTCTTAACAATGTAAAAAAGTTGTATAGTGATAGGACACATAAAATAATAATTAAATACGTTTTATAACAAATATCAAATATTTAGGGCCCCCGGTATTATGTGCAGCATATATAGTTGAAAAAACCTGTTTCTCTTAATTCTCGATTATAATGGACATATATCGTTCAAAACACATGTTTCTTTTCATTGTCGATCACAATGCACATATTTGTCAATATTATACAAGTTCGTGAACAACCGAATCGTGAATACAATCGTACATGTTTAAGAAAAAACACATTTTATTGAAGGAATGAAATTAAAATGTTCATAGTCCTAAAGTATTTTACTATTTGCTCCCAAGTTTTATTTAGCAAGTTTGGTCAAGATACACACATTTACCCATTAGAAAAAGTTTAAACTAATTTTATAAAGTTCATAATAGAAATAAACCACATTCTGGCCCCAGGCCCCCCTCCATTTGTGTTATTTAAAATAAAAAAAAAGAAATGCCCCTGTTACATTTAAGGTAGCGTACTCAACCACCTTTTAAAATTTAATGGTGATCTCATAAATGGTGTAGTAATGTATAATTGACATGTCGACAGCCATACAAATGTAAATTGAGGAAAATTAAAGATATGAAGGAACTGATCTTCAAATTGAATTCCCTCTATGCTCTTCTGGTTGTATTTTACTTGGAATTGTCATTTTGTGGCTGTTAATACTATTAATATTAATCCGGAAGTTGTCTCACAGCTATCACCAGTGGCTCATAGAAACTGCAACGTGCGCAGTGGCCACACCCCGGGCAACGGCTTTGAATGGCTGGCTAAACCTGGTGAGGGTAGCCGACGGGTCTCAAACCCTCGGTGATCTAGATATGTCTATCTATGCACGTGAAGACTGGATTCGGTGGACAGAGCGGAGGAACTACTAGTTGGTCAACGGTCAAAAAGGCGAATCTCAGCAAAGCGTTGTGGAACGCTAAGGGCATGACAAGACACACAGGACGTCATGGCCATCCACTGCACCCGTCTCCATCACCAGCCGTCTCGACTTAGTCCTGCCGCTGGATAAGATGGCCTCGGGCGAGAGAGTGAGATCGACGAACTGCGCAACTCCTTCTCACTTAAATCCAAGTCACCGCGCAAGTCACTTTTGTCATCCATCCCATACCAGCGGTCGAAACAAAAAGAAGAAAACGAGGATATTTCCTCTCATATTGGGCGCATGGAATGTGCGCACACTCCTGGACAGAGACGATGCAGACAGACCTCAGAGGAGAACAGCCCTGATTGGTAAAGAACTCGCTAGATATGGCATCGACGTCGCAGCCCTGAGCGAGACCAGGCTCGCGGGAGAAGGAGAGCTCTGTGAAAGAGGATCTGGTTACACATTTTACTGGAGTGGCAGACCCAGCGAGGAGCGACGTGAGGCAGGCGTTGGGTTTGCAGTTAAGACAACTCTTGTCGGAAAGCTGGCTGGACTTCCCAAGGGAGTGAACGACAGGCTCATGACCATGAAACTCCCACTGGCTGGAAAGAAGCACCTCACCATCATCAGTGCCTACGCTCCAACCATGACTAATCCAGATGACGTAAAGGCAAAGTTTTACGAAGAACTTCACACTGTCATTGCCGACGTTCCAAAGGCGGACAAACTCATCTTGCTAGGTGACTTCAACGCAAGAGTTGGCAAGGACAACGTTGCCTGGGAAGGAGTCCTTGGACACCATGGAGTGGGTCAATGCAACAGCAACGGTCTTCTTTTACTCCAGACCTGCGCTGAACTTGAACTGCTGATCACCAACACGATCTTCCGCCTCCCCACTCGTAACCGGACGTCATGGATGCACCCCCGATCGAAGCACTGGCATCTTATTGACTACGTCATCGTGAGGAAGAGGGACAGGCAGGATGTACGAGTTACCAAATCCATGTGCGGCGCTGAATGCTGGACAGACCACCGCCTCATCATCACCAAGCTCAACATCCGCATTCAGCCTAAACGACGCCCGCAAGGGAAGAAGGCCCCGAAACGGCTTAATGTTGCCAAACTGAATACCGACAGCTGCAAACAGTCCTTTGTAGATGCTCTGGAAAAGTGCTTGAAATCCACCTCTCCGGGAAACCAGAGCGTGGAGGCAGACTGGGCATCACTCAGAGAGCTGATTTACTCCACAGCTACAGAGACCCTGGGGCCCCAGACCAGGAAACATAAGGACTGGTTCGATGAGAACTCCGAAGACATCAAGCAGTTATTGGATGAGAAACACCACCTTCACCAAGCATACATCAATAACCCCAAGTCCACGGCAAGGAGAGATGCACTCAACAACATACGCAAGACTGTTCAGCAGAAGCTCCGTCAGATGCAGGACGATTGGCTCGGCAACAAAGCTGACGAGATCCAAGGCTATGCAGACAGGCGTGACTATAAAAACTTCTACGACGCCTTGAAAGAAGTATATGGCCCCACGCCCTCAGGATCAAGCCCCCTCCTCAGCGCAGACGGTAACACTCTAATCACAGACAAAGAGAAGATCTTGGAGAGATGGGTCGAACATTTCGATGACGTCCTAAATCGCCCTTCGACAATCAACGACGAAGCCATCAATCGTCTACCCCAAGTGCCCACAAACAAAGCACTGGATGACCCACCAACCTTGCTCGAGACCCAGAAAGCAATCTATCTTATCTCCAGTGGCAAAGCACCTGGCTCTGACGCCATACCAGCTGAGGTCTACAAGGAGGGGGGAACAGCCCTGACTGAAAGGCTCCATGAGCTGTTTCTCTTAATATGGAAGCAAGAGACGATCCCGCAGGACTTCAAAGATGCCACCATCATACATCTATATAAGCGAAAAGGAAGTAGACAGGCTTGTGACAACCACAGAGGCATATCCCTGCTTTCTATTGCAGGAAAGATCCTCGCCAGAATCCTGCTCAACCGCCTCACAGTGCACCTTGACCAAGGACTCCTGCCTGAAAGTCAGTGTGGATTCCGAAAAGAGCGAGGAACCATCGACATGGTGTTCGCTGCCAGGCAGCTGCTGGAGAAATGTCAGGAGCAGAACTCTGATCTGTTCTCCACCTATGTCGACCTGACCAAGGCCTTTGACACTGTTGGCAGAGAGGGTCTGTGGAAGATCATGGCCAAGTACGGTTGCCCAAGGAAATTCATCGTCTTGGTGCAACAATTCCATGAAGGCATGCAGGCCAGAGTCCAGGACAGCGGGGAGTTTTCTGATCCTTTCCCAGTCACAAACGGAGTCAAGCAGGGCTGCGTCCTGGCACCAACACTGTTTAGCCTCATGTTTTCCGCCATGCTGACAGAGGCCTTCAGAGACGAGGATGTTGGTGTCAACCTGAAATACCGCACAGATGGCAAGCTGTTCAACCTTCGGAGGCTCCAGGCAAAAACCAAGGTTATGACAGACATCATCAGAGACCTGCTGTTCGCTGATGACTGTGCCCTCAACGCTGTCTCAGAAGCCGACATGCAACGCAGTGTAAACCTGTTCTCCAGTGCCTGCACAAACTTTGGTCTGTCAATCAACACCAAGAAGACTGAGGTCCTCCATCAGCCTGCGCCTGGAAGACCCTACGTAGAGCCCAACATCACTGTCAACGGCCAGAGACTCAATACAGTGCACCGGTTCACATACCTAGGCAGCACACTGTCTCAAAATGTCACCATCGATGACGAAGTGAACGTCAGAATTGCCAGAGCCAGCTCCACTTTTGGCAGGTTGTACCCTAATGTCTGGAACAGAAGAGGCATTACCATCCAGACCAAGCTGAAAGTGTACAGGGCAGTGGTGCTCCCCACACTGCTTTATGCTTGTGAAACTTGGACTGTTTATCAGCGCCATGCAAGAAAGCTGAACCACTTTCATATAACAAGCCTCAGGAAGATTCTCGGCATAAAGTGGCAGAACAAAATTCCAGACACAGTGGTACTGACCAAGGCAGGTCTCCCCAGCATCTTCACCCTCCTGATGCAGTCCCAGCTTCGCTGGGCAGGGCACGTTGTCCGAATGCCAGACGAGAGACTGCCAAAGAGAATCTTCTATGGTGAGCTCCAGTATGGCCAGCGGTCCCACGGTGGGCAAAAGAAACGCTTCAAAGACACACTGAAAGCCTCAATGAAAGCGTTTGCCATAAATCCAGACACGTGGGAACGAGCTGCAATGGACCGATCCACCTGGCGCTCTTCCATCCACGAAGGTGCCAGGTCATGTGAGGCAAACCGGATTACCGCCGCAGAAAAGAAGAGGCAAGCCCGAAAGGCCCATGCTGTCAACCCTCCAGGAGATGTCGCACTCGCCCCCTGTCCCTTCTGTTCCCGAACCTTTCGTGCAAGGATCGGCCTAATCAGCCATCTGCGCACGCACAGAAAACCCTCGGATGACTAGAGTGGTCCTCGTCGTATCGACGGACGAACGAACAACATACAAACACCATAACATATTTTTACACGCTTTTATTTAAGTCACACTGTTTGTATGTTGTATGTTGTATCCGTCAAATCTTGTAACGTAAAATTATACCACTTCTGATCGTTCTAGAGATCTCAAAATGTAACCACAGTTAGATCTTGGATGACAATGGATGACTTGGATCGATCAAATGTACCGTAATTAAATAAATACATTTTTAGTTTATCTCTCCATATAATCTGTATCCGTGCTATTCATGACTTTCACGTGAATGTCACCTGAGTTCACCACCAGCCATCGATGACCACATTCCAGGTTTTTAAAAGCTCAGTAATACGAAACTAAATCTAACTTGACATGATAATACAAGAGTAAGAGTAACAACTGAATTTGTGTAGCTTTGCTGGCCGAATTTTTAGCTTAATGGATTTTCGACCTGGAGGGACTGGGTTCAATTTTCAGTTTGGGAAACTTTTTTTTTAAATACATAAATTTGTAATTAATAATCTATCTTTTTACCACTATCACATTTAAGTTATAGACAACGAAGTTTGACTAATTAAATAGAATTGAATATGTCAAAAAATTGATTACAAAATTTTGATACTAAAAAGTAGAAAATAAAATATTAAAAAAATATTTTTTTTAAAAGTACACGCTTTTATTTACATATAGAAAGTGCACTAAAAAGAAGAAAATACACATTTTCTATGATAACAGGTGATATAAGTGAACCTATCCACAGCACATAAAAGCGTGGGGCGCTCAAATTTTAAAAAAAATATATTTTATTAAGGTATCATTTGGTGATCTACAATAAATTTGAACATTTTGACGTCATTCTGATAGATTATACTTCATAATCTAAAAATTTATAAATATATTGTACACAATCTTCTCTAGAAAACACAGTAATGATGTTGTCTACTTGAGAAATATTTAAAAGAATTGTGCGTCTAAATGTTTATTATTTCTTTTTATAATTATGCAACATTAGACATTGTGAAAAAATATATAATGAATAAAATTAAAATACAAAGTATTGCATGACGTTTTACAGCAAGGTGACAATGTTTTATTTTAATGTTTGAATATTTATTAAAGAATGTATGTTTGAAACAGAATATAACTTGAGTATGTAGCTTAAATTTTAACTTTCCTATTAAGGAAGATTCGGTAACCTTCTACTGCATGCATGGAACTTTATCTTGAAAGCACATCTTCATCCAAGTGGAAAAATACATGTAATAAATATTCTACAATACATTTAGCATCAATGTCTTAAAATGTGTTGAGACAAAACAATAACGACTATAATGAGGAATGGTATGCACATCAGAACGCATGTTGGTGATGTTCTATTTATAGATGCCCTGTTTATGCACCATCAATCACTGTGTAAAAGGAATTATACATTTCTTGTGCACTGAAATCAGTTGTTTCGTCTCTAAAATCCCCTAGCCCAAAATCAAACATTAAGTGCCGCTCTTTAATTGAATCAATGTTGTATTCTATTTATTTCCTTATACAATGCTATGAGGTGGCTCAGCTGCGGTAAAAAAAAGTTCAAAGATCAGCTGGCATACTAGTTCTTAAGTCACACAAACACAACCATATTACTCCGCTACTTTACTTACTTAATTGTCTATCTATACAAGTCTTAATTGATTACAAATTGTCCATTCTCGGTCACAGCTTCTTTTCTAACTCATACCGTTCCTATCTTACTGAACTTCTCGCATTATACTCACCCAATCGTAAGCTACGCTCTTCTGCAGACACACGTATTATGTATGTTCCTAAGACACGCATTAAAACATTTGGCGAAAGGTTTGTTTGTTTGTTTGTTGTTGTTGTTTTTTTTTGTGCAGCCAAACAATGGAATTCTATAACATTACACATTCGTAGTATTCCAAATACTAACGCCTTCAAGAATACATTTAATACACATCTTTTCAAACTTTACTTTCAAAGTTATTCAAACATCATTTCTCCTAAAGATAAACGTAGCATATGTGTACCGAACTGTCATTTATGTAGTTGTTATAATATGAATTTTATTTATTATTTATGTGTACGTTATTCTTATGTAAAGCGGTGTGAGCCGAGTTCCTGAATGGGGTACAGCGCTTTATACATTATCAATTTATTATTATTAGAATTATGAATAAGTTTTGTTTCAAATGTGCAATTCCTAAATATAAAAATATATATATATATAAAGATGTAATTATTACACAATAACAAAATTAATTTGTAAACGTATATAGCATAATAGCCAAGACAGCATTTTGGTTTTACGCAATAAGACGCTAATATATGAAGAGCTTAATGGAAGAAAGGACTAGATCAAATTTTTCTACTTTTGAGATATTCAATTTTTAAAGTTCAAAATTATGCAGATTTCTAATAAATTAAATACATAGATGTGAATTTTAAATTTTAATAGGGTCAAAGAAAGAAATTACTTTTTAACATAAATCCTATTTCAGAAACTTCTACTTTTTTAAAAATTTCTATCAGATATCAAATTTCACATTTCTTCACTTGAGATTTTCATATGTTTACCAGTCAAAGGGGAGTTAATTTGTTAGTAGCAGCTGATATGATCTTAATTAATCTTAATGTTAAGTGGGGCAGAGATCATTGGGCATTGATGTAAAGCATCTCAATTCAAGGCAACCAATTGCAAATATCTCTGAACTCAGAAGAGGAAGCAATGACGACAGATATAAATAACACAAAAATGATTCAGTTATTGGTTAATTTTGTAGATATAACATTTCAATGCTAGAACTTAGAAATGCAACATTTAGAAGTAACTACTTCAATATAATTTGTAACATTTTTTTGTAATAATTTTTTTGCAAGCTATTTCACTTTAAATAGTAGTAAATTCTATATCGGTATTAGTATTGAATATGTTTTTGCCATTAATGTTCTTCCTCCCTGGCAATAATTGCACAAAAAAGATCCACTCCTGTTCATTATTTTGTGCTTAACAATACCAATAATTAAATAATATTTGACGGAAAACAAGCTAAATATACGGCTCCCCACACTTTACATACTAAACAAAATATGCCTATCAATTAAGATGAATAGGAAGGAACTAGATTGCGGCATTACCAATTCAAACAAGGCGTGGATATATAACAGCACATTTTATCTCTTTTTTTCCATTCAATTACACACTTCATTGGTGTATATTTTATCTTGTTTTTCTTCAAACCATCTTCTTTACGACAATCACAAAAAAGCTATTGGAGTGCTTTGCACGAATTTTGATTGTTGCTTTTAATCATAAAATTAGTTTCCTTGTTGTGTGAGCATTTGATTTACAATTCAAAATTATGTCCCAAAATTATTATTTTTTAAAGTAAAGGTTACTGTTAAGGTCAAGCTCCAAATGTTGAAGACGAGCTCCCATTGTTAAGGGACTGATGTCTATATGGTATTAGACACCAATTACTTAGGCTCTAGTTGTCTAGGGTAATATTAATTAATGGCTCTAGCCCCCAGAGTTAAGTATTAATACTAATCTTGAACTACAACACTTAAACACATATAAATGATGACACTTAACACCTCTGTGTACAACAGAGAGAAAACATTTATTTACAATAAAGAGATACTATACATATAAATCTAAAATGGAATTGATTACAAACTATGAATATCTTGACAATAATATTCTCCTACAAAAATGATCAAATATATACAATATTACTAGACTTCTCAAAAGCATTTGACAAAGTTCACCACCTTAGTTTAAAATAAAAAACTTAAATACTTTGGAATCTCAGGTTCCTTACATCACTGGATCCAAGACTTCCTTTTGGTCAGGGAGCAAAATGTAATAATTAATGGATCTAAATCTACACCAATAAAGGTAAACTCAGGAGTTCCACAAGGAACTGTGCTAGGTCCCTTACTCTTTTTAATTTATATCAATGATTTACCCAACGATGATTTTGTTGGCAATAGTATTTCAAGAATTTATATCATGAACGTTTGTATTGTGAGAAAGCCTACAAAACACATATAAAAGTAAACCATTGACATCGGTGGCAAAAGAAAATCCATGTTGGTACTATGCATATAGTCCAGAAAGCGAGGTTCGTGGCCAGAATTGTGTATTTAAAAAAGGGAAGTATTCATAAAAGGAATAAATATTGTGAGCCATCGTAATTTGTGAATATTTATGTTCGTAAGAAGCAGTAAATAAACTCTTGTAAATCAATGATTTTTTTATTTTATTCAAAACTTTGGACCATCGGATCTGTTTTGTCAATCTGAGGGAGCGTTTATATATAGTATACTTAATAGCCCGTGTGAGGATGTTTTGTTGCCTCATTTTGTCAAAATTAAATTTTTTGGTTTAGATTTGTCACTTGTTTGGACTTAACATATTTTGAAATGAAGATTTTCTCATTTAGGGGATTTATACCTTAATAAATAAATACTTATATTCCTTACTGAATTGCTTGACTCATATAATTCCATAAAACTAAACATGGATTACTACAAAGAATTCACTGACATAGCAGAAAAGTTTGGCTTAAGTGGAAAATAATTGAAAGATTTGTTGAAGAGAAAGTCAAGGTCGTCAAAGAAGAAGAGAAGCTTAAAATAGCCAAAGAGGAAGAGATGCGAAAAATTGCTAAAGAAAAAGAGGGAAAAAAACAAATACTTGAAAGAGAAGAAAGAATCGCAAGCAGAGAACTTGAACATCTTCATATTGACAAATTAAAACTACAAATTGATATAGAGAGTAGAGGCCAGAATCCTGGTAATAACACAAATAGAAAGTCAGCACCGAAGGATACTTTCAAAGTTAGAAAATATGATAGTCAGAAAGAAGAACAAATTAGGTTTTTCTGGATTATTTTGAATCCATAATGGCCATGAAAGGTTATAATGAAGAAGATTGACCAGCACAACTGATGACTCAACTAACTGGAGAAGCATTCGAAGCTTACAACAGTATAGCTAAAGAAGACAAAAAATATATAAAAATGTCAAAAAGGCACTTCGGTAAATTCGGGAAGTCAGAAAATGATTATAGAAAAGAATTTCATATAATGAGAATCAAGATGGACAAAGATCCATATATCATAGTGCATGAATAACACGTTAAATTAACAAAATACCTAGAACTTACAGCAATAGATACTAGCAATCCAAAAGCTATACTACACATGGTGTTAATTGACAAGTTCTTAGAAAATGCAACACCAGCTCTATTCACATATTTAACTGATAAGAAAGTTTGTACTCAAGCAGAGCTAACAAATGCATTACGCACATTCAAGGACTCTCATCCAAATGGAGAAATGGATAAAAGACGAGATATCTTTGCAGCAATACAAATTAAAAACCAAGAAAGAATACAAGGAATGAGAAACCAGAGTCTGTCAAACCAAGGCAACAGACAAACTATTTGATGGTGCTGTATCAAGCCAGGACATATGGCGAGGCAGTGTTACGACAATAAAGGAAAACCAAAAAGGGTTTCACCTAATGGCAGCCCTATAAGAAAGAAAACAGAAGAAATATCAAGACAAGGTCATTTTGAAAGCAAAGGTAGAATATCATGGATAGTCAGATACAATCATAACTCCATATACAGAGATTGTGTTCAGCCATGGAGAAGGAATGACTACCAAGATGGAGATGATATAGGAAAAATGAAAGAAGAAGAATCAAGATCTAGTGATACTGTGGCCACTATTAACAGTCATGGAAAGCTGAAATTCCACCCAGTTTACATCAATCTGCACATACCTTCCTGTGCAATGTTTATTAGTATGCCTGTATCTAGCTTGTATTTTTTTGTTGTGGCCTGTTTAATTGCCTTTCATAAGTTTCATTTTTATTTCCATGATTGTGTTATCTTCTTCTTGTAGTTGTTTGAACTCTTGTTTGGACATCAGTTGGCTTCTATTTTAAGTTTCTCACCAATTTCAATGTCTATATTCTCTTTTCTTTTTGTGGTGGCTCTTGTTTGTACAGTAGCACATAATTGATGGCTGTTGTCACACCAAGCCTTGAGTACTTCATCAGAATTGTCGACAACACCCTCAATATTCCCTATGATGAGATCACAAATGGCATCTTTCAAAACTCTGGCTCGAACTTCACCTTGAAGCCAGGATGAGTTTATGGTAAATATAGCATTTGGACACTATCTCTTTGTGCCATCAGCCATTATGAGTGTGTCTTTTTGCCCATCATATTCATCTTCATCCACCATCCTGCTATGGACCACAATCGTAGTGCATCCTGAGTCACGAAGACACATACACTTTCTATCATTGATGTACACTGGGTAAAATTTCAGTGTTCCATGATCCTTTATACTGGACACAGTATTAATCAATTGTGCTTCTTATTGTTTCATTTTTCCTTTATTATCTCCATCTTGATAGTCATTCCTTCTCCAGGGCTGATCATGATGTCTGTATCTGGAGTCATGATTATATCTGCCTCTCCATGATCTTCTACCTTTGCTTACAAAATGGCCTTGCCTTGATCTCTTTCTACTGATTTCTTTCTTATAGGGCTGACATTAGGTGACACACTATCTGGTTTTCATTTATTGTGGTAACACTGCTTTGCCATAGGACCTGGCTTATTACAGTACCAGCAAATAGTTTGTCTGTTGCCTTGGTTTGGCAGACTCTGGTTTCTCATTCCTTGTATTTTTCTTGACTTTTAATTTGTATTGTTTCAAAAATATATTGATTTTGTCCATTTCCACATTCGGATGAGAGTCTTTGAATGTTCGTAATGCATTTGTTAGCTCTGCTTGAGTACGAACTTTCTTATCAGTTAAATATGTTGCTAGAGTTTGTGTAGCATTTTCTAAAAACTTGTCAATTAACACCATGTCTAGTATAGCTTTTGGATTGCTCGTATCTATTGCTGTAAGTTCCAGCCATTTTGTTAATTTAACTTGTGTTTCATGCACTATGATCTGTGGATCTTTCTCCATCTTGTTTCTCATTTCATGAAATTCTTTTCTATAATCATTTTCTGACTTTCCGAAATGACAAAGAAGTGCCTTTTTGACATTTGTAAATCTGCTTTTTTCTTCTTTGGCTATACTGTTATAAGCATCAAATTCTTCTCCAGTAAGTTGAGTCATCAATTGTGCTGGCCAATCTTCTTCATCATAACCTTTCATGGCCATTATGGATTCGAAATAATCCAGGTAAACAGACTTTTTTTTTCTTTCTGGCTATCATATTTTCTAACGTTGATAGTGTCCTTTGGTGCTGACTTTCTATTTGTGTCATTACCAGGATTGTGGCCTCTACTGTCTAGCTCAATTTGTAGTTTTAAGTTGTCATTTTAAATTTGTTCAAGTTCTCTTCTTGTAGCTCTTACTTCTCTTTCAATGATTTGACTTTGCCTCTGTTTTTCATCAGCCTCTTTTTGCTTTTGCCTCTCTTTTTCTTCAGGAAGTCTTTGATTTTCTTTTTCTTCAGGTTTTCTTAGCTACTCTTTTTCTTCAGCAAGTCTTTGATTTTTCTTTTTCTTCAGGTTTTGTTAGCTGCTCATTTTCTTCAGCTTCTTTTTGCTTTTGCCTTTCTTTTTCTTCGCCAATGTTGACTTTCTCTTCAATAAAGTCTTTCATTTCTTTTCCACTTAGTCCGATCTCTTTAGCTATGGTTGTGAATTATTTGTAGTAATCCATGTTTTGTTATATGGAACAATATGAGTCAAGCAATTATGTAAGGAATGTAGGTATTTATTTGTTGAGGTATACATTTTTCAAATGAACAAATCTTGATTTCAAAATGTTAATTATAAATAATTGACACGTCTAAACCATGAAATTTAGTTTTGACAAGATGAGACAACAAAGCATCATCACACGGGATCTTAAATTATACTTTATATATACGCTCCCTCAGATTGACAAAACACATCCGATAGTTTTGAATAAAAGTCACTTGGTGAAAATTTCTTATTTTCGAGTAGTTTTTAAACAATTTAGTTCACTCCATTAATCCAAAATTGCAATTATCAAACTCTTCACACAATGAATGGATACGACTTAAGTTCCTTGATTTATAATTCACACTGACACAGTTTTTAATAGTCCATAGGTTTCCAAGTTCAATGTTATGTTTACAAATATTTCCTTAAATCAACTAACATCAGTGAGCTTCTGACGTAGTTTACTGTGTGTTACCATACAGTAAGCCTGTGTGACCCAGATTCCGGCACTGTGTATATTTAGAACCAATGTGCTTAATGACGTAGCGACCTACCATCTCTCGGTAGTGCTTGTAATGTAGTACACTATTAGGCTTGAACTGAGTTGACTGTGTAACTGTCAGGTTAAAACCAACTAAGCTGACATAGTTTTATACAGCGCACGCCGTGATCACGTGCGTTTATGCCGCAATCTTGAAATATTATTGTATCAAATATTTCATTGAACCACAAAAGTTTATTCACAGCTTCCTACGAACTTGAATATTCAATAATAATAATGGCTCACAATATTTCTTCTTTTAATGAATACTTTCCTTTTGTAAATATACAATACTTGTAACTTCCACGAAACTTCCTTTATCAAATTTCGTTTTTCTTCTGACATCAATGTCAATGTAACTGGTTTTTACGTATTAATGTTTAACTCTCTTGTAGGCGTTCTCTCAATACACAGCCTTGTACACAATAATCCTCTGAAGAACTTGTTTCAATAAAACAACTTTAATATTTATACTTTGTACAAGAAATATAATTTGAGGTTATACAACGTGGAATCCTGAGGCACACACACATTCTGTCTTTCCACCACGGAAGTTCACTGACAACTCATTCTTCCCAACTCATTAGCCAATGGGAACGACTATTTCTCCCCGCGCTTTTACTAACGTGATCTCTCCATCATCTTATTACGCAAAACACTCGTGATTCACCTGTGACAAAAGTTAAGCAGCAATGATCTTGACATGCATATAAAGGCCTAGGACCAATGTTGCCATTTTGTGTTTACATAAGCTAAACAAATTAACAATTTAAACTTTAGCTACCTGACTTATTAAGAAAGTATATTAAACTTAACACAAGTGAACCTAAAAATCACTAATTCCCGTGTAGGTAGAAGTATAGAAGGGTGGTTGTTAAGTACACTTCCGCGATGGTAACGAGCAAAAACAATATTTAAATTATCAATTTTTTATATAGCCAATTTTATGAAAACAAACGTTTTTGTGCCCCGACCCCCATGAGTGTGAATTTCAAATTTCTTTTAACGCAAATTATCGCCACAAGAGGCTACTCAACAACTTCCGAAAGTTCCATGCTTCTATCTACACGGGAAGTTGGAGAATTAGTGATGAGTCAGTTTTTTTATATGAGAAAAAATCTACAAAGCCAATGACCTATCCCGGGTCAAATCAGGGACACTTGAAAAATTTCAGCACCCTAAGTACAACGGTGTGGAATTCTATGGGTAAAAAACAATCAAAGAAAGAAACAAACAAACAAACTTTCATCTTTATATATTAGATGGGCTTTTCCCGCTTTGGGAATGTTAATTTTAGACTGTTGCACAGTGCGCACTATTTTGACACATGCTTGGTATGACGTAGTGTTGTGAGGGATGACGTCAATAGAGAGATATTTTAGAGGGACGGTTTAGTAGCGGAGAGCACATACAGTGTTGGTATTATTATGCTTGAAGGATTTCAACGTTCAATTAAAATATAGATTCTTCTGATGGTGTTTTGACTTATTGAGTTTAAGCTTTCTGAGTCATAAAAATTCCTAGAACTTGACATTGGTAAGAAGCATAAATGAAATTAATCTCTTTAGAATGTGTTAAGATTTTACAATCGCTAACCTAACCTAACCAAACTTGAAGTAGTAAACACATTTATATATTAACCTATCTAATACATTTCAGCCATTTTAGTGATGCTAATAGAATACATTAAATTCATCTGTTCATTGATGTTAAGAAAGATGAATTAAATACATATTTTTATTAATCCAAAGAAGGGTAAATTAAATTAATCTCTTCTGAATATGTTTTTAGATTTTACAATCAATACAAGATATCACTAAACAAATTATATATACAAAACTTAAATTAACTTGACCTGTTTTACAAATGCCCAAACACAATTGATGTGTCCGAATTAAACAAAAATAATGCGGTAGTAAAATGTAAACTAATTTAATAATTTTCTTATAACTTACATATTTATCTGAGTCAATTATAAGTTTATTGATGCTAAGAAGGAAACAAAAAGAAAAAAAACTTCAGTGTGGTATTTATGAAGCAAGTTTAACAAAGGGTAATACTTAAACGCAGTTTTACACTAAAACAATATATAAGCTATTATGTTCCTATCTTTCTTCAAAGAAATCATGCCGCCAAAAAGAAAAACTCAATTAGGTCGTGTTTCTAAAACGGCAAAGAAGCAAGCCTTACATAGAGAAAATGAAACCAATAAACAAAACCAGGCAAGATTTGCTGATGAGAGAGAAAGAGTTTCAATCAGAAGAGCAAATGAAACCAATGAACAAACCCAGGTAAGACTTGCAGATGAGAGAGACATAGTTTCAAACAGAAGAGCACATGAAACCAATGAACATAACCGGGCAAGACTTGCAGATGAGAGAGTAAGATCTTCAATCAGAAGAGCAAATGAAACAAATGAACAAACGCAGAAAAGACTTGCTGGTCAGACAGTCAGAGCTTCAAACAGAAGAGTAAATGAAACCAATGAACAAACCCAAATACGACTTGCAGAGCAGAGAAATGGACATTTAAACAGAAGAATATATGAAATGCAGCAAGAAAAAAGTGCTGCTCATCAATATGATCCAAATATCCCATACCATCAACATCAAAAGGTCAACATTGGTGAGATGGATTTGATCTGCTAGCATTGCAGTGCATTTAAATGGAAACATGAGCACTCTGAAATGTGCTGTTCCAATGGCAAAGTTAAACTAGAGACTCTGCAACATCCACCTGAACCACTTGGTAATTTGCATCAAGGTGTATCTCAAACGTCTAAACACTTCCTAGCTAACATCAGAAAATACAACTCATACTGTCAAATGACATCTTTTGTTGCCAGCAAAGAAATTCGTGAACAAGGATTCATGTCAACATTTAACGTTCAAGGCCAATTTATCACAGGGCTGGATCTCTGCTGCCAGCTGAAGGTGAACCCCAGTTTCTGCAGATCTATTTCATGGGAGACCAAGTTAGAGAAGTCCAACAAAGATGTGCAAACGTTCCAGACTTGCAACAAAATGTTGTTTTGGAGTTCCAAGAATTACTACATGCAAACAATGCCTACCTTCAAATTTTCAAGACAGCTCTAGAAAGAATGCCAATTGATTACTACAAAGTTGTGATACGAGCTGACAAAGCACCAAGACATGAACACCAGAGGTGGTTCAATGTACCAAAATTTGAATAAGTGGCCATTGTCATGGTAGGAAATGAATTTGAAAGACGCGACATTGTCCTTCAAAAGCGAAACAACCTTCTCCAACGAGTAGCAGAAACTAATCGCTCTTATGATACCCTGCAATATCCCCTAATGTTTTGGCAAGGTGAAGATTGGTACTCCTTTGGCATTCCTCAGACAAACCCAGACATGACAAATAATGTTTTTGATAAAAAGGTTACAGCAATGGACTTTTATACATATTGAATCATTATTCGCAGTGGTGGAGATAATCATCTCTTGAAATTTAGACAGCTGTCCCATCAATTCATCGTAGACATGTACGCAAAAATTGAAACTGAAAGCTTGATCTACATCCGTCTAAATCAAAAGAAGCTGAGGGTTGAAGAATACATTCACCTCAGAGATGCCATTGCAAATGATGCCATTCCAAAGGATATGAGGAAAATTGTTATCTTGCCAGCAACATTTACAGGAAGTCCAAGACACATGCATGAGTACACCCAAGATGCTATGACTTATGTCAGAAAGTATGGAAGGCCATATTTTTGTAGCACCTTTACATGCAATCCACTATGGCAAGCAATTCAGGCTCATCTTTTACCTGGCCAATCAGCAGTGGATCGACATGATTTGGTTGCTAGAGTCTTCAAACCAAAACTTTAAAAATTAATGGGAGTCATTACAAAAAGTTATGTATATGGTGAAACAAGATGCTGGATGTACTCAATTGAATGGCAGAAGAGATGCTTACCCCATGCACACATCATAATCTAGCTGATGGAAAAATTACGAGCTAATCAAATTGACAATGTAATCTCAGGAGAAATACCAAACTGTAAACAAAATAATTTGTTGTTTGAAATTGTGAAAAATATGTTGCATGGACCCTGTGGCAACTTAAACAGAAACTATGCTTGCATCGTTGATGGGAAATGCTCAAAAATATTCAAGAAATTTGATACAAGAAACTAAAACTGGTGACGATGGCTATCCTGTTTATACAACAATCGAAATGAAGTTTGGTTTAACAATCAAGAACTTTCCTATGTAAATTTAATACAAATAGCCCAGTAGAAGAAATTTGGAAAGATATAAAAACAAATCTAAAAACTATTATGGATGAGAATGTTCCAACATAATTAACATCAAATAAAATTAACAAATGCTGGTTGAATGTTAAATTAAAAAAGCTATGCAAACAAAAAGAGAACGTAATAAGACATTTAAGGCTACCAATTCAAAAAGGTTACACAAAAAATACTTAAAGATTAAACACTTGACACCAAAACTTAGTCGAAACCTCCAAAATGAATATATAAACAATTTAATTTCTAAAGATAACAATAAAACGTATGGTCCTTTATCAAATCTAAAAAAATGGAACCTACATGGAATAGCCACACTAAAAGTCTCAAATGATAACACCTATAATGATAATGAGACCACATACTTTGCATCATCATTCTCTGCCTCAGGCGACAAGGAAGTTTTAATAAATTTTAAATAACATGGAAGAAATAGACAACATAACTGTAGACGAGATAGGTATATATTCACTCCTAAAAAACCTTGAAATAAACAAAGCCACTGGCCCAGATGAATTGCCTGCAAGGTTATTAAAAGAACTAAGCAATTAACTGTCCCCAATCCTTGTAGTTCTTTTCAAGCCTCTCTAAACCAGGGTAAAGTGCCACAGGATTTGAAATTAGCTAACGTAACTCCACTCTTTAAGAAAGGTGATAAATCAGACCCTGGTAATTACAGACCTGTATCACTTACTAGTATCACCTGTAAATTACTAGAACACATAATATATAGTAAAATAGTTAACCACCTTGACAAATATAATGCCCTATGCCCACATCAACACGGCTTTAGAAAAAACAGATCATGTGAAACACAATTAATATGTTTAATAGATGAACTATCAAAAGGCTTAGACAAAAATGATCAAATAGATCACAATATTACTAGACTTCTCAAAAGCATTTGACAAAGTTCACCACCTTAGTTTACTTAAAAAACTTAACTACTTTGGAATCTCAGGTTCCCTTACATCACTGGATCCAAGACTTCCTTTTGGGCAGGGAGCAAACTGTAATAATTAATGGATCTAAATCTGCACCAATAAAGGTTAACTCAGGAGTTCCACAAGGAACTGTGCTAGGTCCCTTACTCTTTTTAATTTATATAAATGATTTACCCAACAACATCTCAACAGGTACAAAAGTTAGGTTATTTGCTGATGATTGTATAATCTATAGAACAATTAAATCAGAACAAGATAGCAAAATTTTACAAAAAGACTTAGATGAATTGATAAAATGGGAAAACTAACTGGAGAATGTCTTTCCACCCAGAAAAGTGTCAACTGTTAAGAGTAACAAAGAAAAAGAAACAAATAAATTCAAAATATTACATTCATGGAAAAGAACTGACCCAAACTAAAGATGCAAAATACTTAGGAGTCTTAATAAATGAGAAACTATCATGGAATCCCCATGTCAATGAAGTTATTAAAAAATCAAACAAAACCTTAGGCTTTATAAAAAGAAACTTTAACAAATGTAATAGAGATATAAAACTAAAATGCTACCTCACTTTGGTGAGACCTGTACTAGAATATGCATCTTCTGTATGGGACCCATCCACCAAAGAAAACATTGATAAACTAGAACAAATTCAAAAAAGAGCTGCCAGATTCATTACTGGAGAATATTCGAAACTGACAAGAATAAACACCATTAGTTAAATCATTAAACCTTGAAACACTAGAGGATAGAAGAACCAAGAGCAAAGTAGTAATCATACATAAAGCAATTAATTCTAATTTAGAAATACAACACAAAGATAACTTAATACAACCCTCAGATAGACATAATGATAAAAACACCTTTCTTATTCCGTATGCAAGAACAAACACATACAAGTTTTCCTTCTTCCCGTCCGGAATTCGGGCGTGGAATGGGTTGCCTGAAGAATCCAGGAAAACCAACACTTTATCAACATTTAAATCTCTAATAAAAATGCAGGACTAAACACAAACCATAGATAAGCGTAGGACGCAATAATCTTCTGTATAGAAGGAGCGTCTGTAAACATATACGATAAGAAATAGAAATGGACAACAGATGAGTGGTTCCCTATACTCAAATTTTGACAAAAAATTTCAACCTCACATCAATGTCGAATCACGCCAATCTGTCAAGGCCATCAAATACATCTTCAAGTACGTCAATAGAGGAAGTGACCAAGCAGTTTTAGGTCTTGAAGGAAACCAAGAGAATCCAGATGAGGTGCAAACATTTCTGAGGGGTCTTTACATCAGCAGTAATGAAGCAGTCTGGAGAATTTTGAATTTCCAAATTCATGAATTTGTATCCAACGGTTGTTCACTTGGGTGTTCATCTTGAAAATGGGCAAAGACTATACTTCAACCAAGAAAATATATATCATCAAATTTTGGAGCCACCAATAACAACTTTGACAGCATTTTTTCAACTGTGCCAACAAGACGACTTTGCAAAAACCATTCTCTATAGTGCGATTCCAAGTTACTATACTTTGAATGCTTCTCAAAAATTATTTCAACCCTACAAACAGGGAGCAAATGTTGAATATCATCCAGCGACCAAATCATCAAATGCATTGGGGCGTGTGTACACCGTTCACCCATCCAATGCAGAATGCTTCTTTTTGAGAATGCTACTTCATGTTGTTAGAGGACCAACATGCTACACTAACTTAAAAACTGTTGATGGTCATGTGTGTGCTACATTAAGGGAAACTTGCCAAATGCAAGGGCTAATAGAAAACGATTACAATTGGGTCTTGATCATGGAGGAGGCATGTACATCTCAATCACCTACCCGTTTGTGACATCTGTTTTCAATTTTGCCGACATCATGCTCTGTTTCTAATCCACTTGCTCTCTGGGATACATTCAAAACAGTTTTGAGTGAGGGCATTCTGTTGCAAACCAAGAGAGATAATCAAACACTGCTAATTGAGTTATCTGATACGATTTACAACAGGTGTCTTACGTTGTTGAAAGATTTGTTTGTATAAATTTCAGAAAGGAGCCTTGACCAGTTTGGGTTACCAACGCCTCAAAGAAATGAAAACAATCTTCAGAATAGTGAAATTCTACGTTAACAAAAGTATAACACTAATGAATTGATGGCCTATGTCTCATAAAATCCACCACGTTTAGTTGAGGATCAAAAACCTTGAAACACTAGAGGATAGAAGAACCAAGAGTAAAGTAGTAATCATACATAACGCAATTAACTCTAATTTAGAAATACAACACAAAGATAACTTAATACAACCCTCAGATAGACATAAGGATAAAAACACCTTTCTTATTGCGTATGCAAGAACAAACTCATACAAATACACATACACGTTTTCCTTCTTCCCGTCCGGAATTCGGGCGTGGAATGGGTTGCCTGAAGAAACCAGGAAAGCCAACACGTGATCAACATTTAAAACTCTAATTAGCATGCAGGACTAAACACAAACCATAGATAAGCGTAGGACGCAATAATCTTCTGTATAGAAGGAGCGTCTGAAACAGATACGATAAGATAAGAACCATGTTTCTTTATTCATCAAGAAGTGAAACTTAAAAGGAGTGAAAAAGCACACATACTAGGAAGATTGGATAGACAATTTCAAAAAAAAGACTAGCCCATGCATAATTGAATCATCCCATTCTACTGTTGAAACTGATCAGCAGTACGTGACAGTGAGAAAATGCAGCCCTGAACAAAGTGTTTTATCATAGAAAATGTATGGGAATAGCTGAAACCTTTCTGAATATGGAATAAATTACTAACTAGGGAGAAAGAATCTTTGAGTTCATCATAGTCACGAAGCACTTAGTGGACGTAAGTTATCAGTAAACATTTCAGAAAGGATAACACCCTTAGGTTGGCCCATTGATGATCCCCCATCCAGCGGCAGTCCTTGGTCATTAAGACTCGTATGCTGAGCTGGGGTGGCGCAGATTTAGTTGCGAGCATAAGTAGGAAAATCAATCCCTTCTCGTGGGGTCATTATTAATGGGAGCCATCCTCGACTGTCTTCTTGGATGACAAGGCGATGGTCTCAGAGGTGACCGTTCCGGGGCAGGTGGGCTCAATGGCTGGGTGTGGGGAGGGAGTTGCTGGAAGTGTGTAAGTTTCCCAGTATATTTAAAAAAATGTATGATATTCTAATTTTCATTATTGAAGTAAATCGGATATTTGTTATTTTTTAGTCTATTTTATTGCGACAAGTTTTAAGAATTACCTCAATTATTTATCACATTTTGAATGTAATATTCACAATTCACTTGATGACCTCTATTTTTCTAGAAACTATTCTGATCATTTGCTGGTAGGTCTCTGTAATTTAAAAACAGATTTTAATTAGATACAATTTAAAGTTTTATCGAACTGTTTTTCTGAATGAAACTCACGGGAATAAATGTCAAAATTATTCTAGAAAAGTCTAAATTTTATTTTAGCAAGATCTCCGTTAGTTGTGAATCTCTTTACTTGCACACGTGTTCATGTTTTAGACGAATTTTTTTCAGACATTAATTGTAATATACTATTAATATTTGTATGGTAATATCTATTAATTGCAACAAATGAAGATCCACATTAACAGTAAACGTTACATTGTGTTATGCTGAAACATATCCATATGTAATAGATACCTTTAAAATAGGACCAGAAACGGATCGAACGAGGAAAAGCGAGAGCAAAAAGAATAAGATCTAAAAAATGAAACGTAATCCCATGATGCATTGGAATCATATTGGGGATAAATAAATCAAACCGAAGTAAAGGATACGATTGGTTGAAGAGTTCAATGAAAAATTGGATCATTTATTTGTAATCTATTTTGTGCCTTTTTCACATCAGGTAATCTCATCTCCTTGATTTGCTGATATACTTTTCATTGAAACAATACATATCTGTTGTACCAGCTACAATTGTTTTAATTGACTCACCCTGTTAAAACCTGCTACTGTTGACTCCTGTTATAGACTATGTTCATTTGAGTAACACGTTTAACCCCGGTAAAGATAATCATTCTTGGTTTGTTGTGTAGGTCCAACTCGGAGGCTATTCTTATGTGTACAATGTCCGCATCTGTTAAGACAATGTCTCAATTGATGCCGTATACGCCAATTTCGTGTAAGGCATGCCCCTTGTATCTATACAAATGCCACAGTTAGAGCAATATAAAATTTTCACACGTTTACTCCATATGATTTGAATAGTTTTTGTTTGTTTGTTTGATTTTAAATTTGAATGGTTTTATTATCTACAGTTTGAAAAAAAAATTGTAACTATTTTTTTTTATGTTTAGGCTAATTGAATCTCTCGAACATCAGTGTTATTAATTAAATAAATGCTGGACCAGATGTGACATTTAATTGAGGTTTTTCAGCAAATCAATGCGCCAGAAGTTGTACAGGAACAATGGGACCAATTGATTGAATCCTAATTAAAGTGTTCTATTTTTTATTTAAGCTATGAGACCAATTGATTTTACCCTAATTAACGTTGTTCTAATGACACAATAGGAAGCCAGACAATATATCGTACAGAAACAAAGATTTTACCTGAGACAACATTCCACAACTAACCCGTGTCTAATGAGAAAATATACGTAAAATATAGAAAACCTTCAATCATAAGCCTTATCCAAGAATTAATTGTACTTTACGATAAAATAGTTCAAACAAGTTCACCGATTTTAGTTTGGGACATACGATTTTGTTGGAACATATATTTGTTATAGTATTTTTTTAAAATCCCCATACTCCATATCAAACGAAATGTGGTCAATAAATTCCAATTATCATTATAATGATCATCATATAGTCATATGACCATTGCAGTCGTGTGGGATGGGGAAGGGCGCATTGACAAATCAACAATTATCTCCACATTCGCCTATTTTGAGCAGTATTGCATGCCGCCTAATCCCTGTCCAATCTTTTATGTTGTCAAGCCAAACTTCTGCTGGTACATGCTACTTCTTCAGTGCCATGAACAATGATTTTTGTCAGGCTAATATGGTGTCATGCATAACCGAATCACGCCAGCAAGCGTCTCTTGATTGTCGCTATAATATGTCCAAGACATAATCATTAATCTTGTATTCTGGATAAGAGATTTGGATGATTTTTCTCTAGCAATTGTTTTCTAATGTTTGCACCTTACTTTTTGTGGTTGCCAATATTGTCCAAGCCTCACATACACAACTCAGGGACAATATTATAGGTTAATGGGGTTTTCCCTGTATGTTAATGTTTATAATAGTCTCACATACACATTGTCAGGGACAATATTATAGGTTAATGGGGTTTTCCAGGTATGTGAATGATTATATTAGTCTCACATACACACTGCCAGGGACGATATTATAGGTTATTGTGGTTTTCCCGGTATGTGAATGTTGTATTAGTCTTTTGCGCACATTATATTGTATCGAAAACATTTTCAGTTATGATATAACATGAGGGGATATGACGAGATATAGCGAAAGTTACGTAGTGATGGTTAGGAGATGATAGTGTGTTAGAGGATTTATGTTGTTGTGTGTAGAAGGACTAGGAGTTGATAGTGTGTTAGAGGATTTATGTTGTTGTGTGTAGAAGGACTAGGAGTTGATAGTGTGTTAGAGGATTTATGTTGTTGTGTGTAGAAGGACATTGTTGGATGATATTAAACATATAGAATGTTCTGATGGTGTTGAGTTGCATTAGGTTTTAGCATGTGGTTAAGGTCATACAATTACTAGAATACAGAACGTAAAACATACCAGACGATTGTCTTTACGAGAGTTCTGTTTAGCCTGAGTTTGTTCGATTCTCATGGTCACCTCGTCATCTATGTTTGCATTCTGAGACAGTGTACTTGCAAATTTATGTAAAGCGGCTCACTGCGTTGATTTTGTTGAAGTCGATGATTATACAAGCCTCGTTGTAAGATTTGACTGAGACTGGTTGGTATAGAACTTATTTCTTCTTTATGCTGATGGTGAGTCAATAGTTTGAGCATCCAATTGCAAATTTCCCTAACCTAAGTTGCAGATGTGCTTCTGAGCAACGTTAAGGACACAGTCGTCAGCAAATAGAAGGTCCAGGATAAAGTCTAACTTGACCTTTGTTTTTGCTTTACGTTTCCAGAGGTTGAACAAGCAACTATAAGTGTGATACGTATTGTCCAGACCTTCATTGTTATCGAGTTAACGAAACAAAGCTTTGTTGACCACCTTGTAATAAAAACAAGAGAACAATTAATTTTTTAATCAATTCATTTTAATTAATTGTTAAAATGATTATTGAAGAGTATATAATAGCCTCCTAGTTGCTTTTGTTCTTGTCATTTTTTTCAGCAGATGAACTTTACTTAATTCAATCCAAAGCTTTTGATAGGTAAGTTTCCACTGACCAACTTTGGAAAAACGTTCATCTGCACTTTAAAAAAAAATGTTTGTAGACATAATGTAGAGTCATCTATTCACAAAGTTTAGAAATTACTTTAATACATGTTGATGACTAAAATAGCGTGTTTTGATTTGTATGAATAAGGAGAACTCAAGCCATGGCAGTATTCTCAATACATGTACTGATTGCTGTTTGCTTGTGCGTCATTTCAAGTCCATGTTACGGACAATGTAAGTTATCATATAATATTCTAACTAACCATCTTTTATTTACCTTCCTAAAATTTTAAAAATATAAAAAGTCGTTCATTTTTATTAAGGTTAACGTCACAACATTCAAGTACAATTTTGTTACATACGATCTCTTTACGAATGAGAATTACATTAAATTTTCCATCGAAATTTTGAATTTTAAACAGCTATATATTCATATTATAAGTATACGCAGATGCGTTGGTGTCATCCGGGGTGGTAGCTCATGGTGTCACCCCTTCTCGACTTAAGGGGCCGTCCATAAATGCCGATTTTACCCCACCCTCCCACCGCGTCATACTTAGACGCCATCCCTTTTTTTAAACGATGGTACGTCACAATAGTTTGACAACCCTCCCCTCCCCCAACTAAAGTCGTATTTGCTAAATGTAAATTAGCATGTAACAAATTATTTTTGTCACTTCAACTTATATTTAGTGTAAGTCTGCACTCTAATATCGTAACACGCGTGAAGCCATTGAAAACGTCATTAAATAAATGGTAAACAATCAAATATTTAATTGGAACTTTATTTTAAGTTACGTGTTATTGTTGTGCTCTCATTATTGAAACATCCCTCCCGCTCTTCACACATTTTCACATAGGGGTGACACCCTTCCCCCTAGGCACGTGACGTCCTTTATGCACATCCCCAAACCCATAGAACTCCTTCCACTCTTCTAATGCAAAATAAAGGGAACATACAGGATTTAACATTATTTCTAACTGGTGCGGTGAGGTGTATTATTTTCAAAAGAGAAAACGATTCCTTACCAGATGGTAAAAACGTTTTATTTTAAAAAAGATAGAACAGTAGAGAGAGAGAGAGAGAGAGAGAGAGAGAGAGAGAGAGAGAGAGAGAGAGAGAGAGAGCATAAACAAAAGAGAGAGAGAGGGTGTAAACAACAAAAATATCGTACGTATCTAGACTAAACATCTACCTCGCTCTACAACACAACAAATTTTTATTCTTTCCGCAACGCGCCCGAAACTCAAAAGCAGTTATTGACATAAAAAGTACTGTATATACTCGTTCTATAGCCCATTTGTTCATAATCCAACCCCCCCCACTTTCCTTTGGAAGATAATAGTTTTAAAAGTGTCCAGCCAGCTTGCAAACCGACCCCAAAATTAATAGGACAGCTAAAACAAAATGGTACACATTCTTTTTAAAAGTGTTACTTTTGTTTAGGTTGAAGAACAAGGAGATTTAGAAAATGGATGTCATTTTTATAGCATTCGCTACAGGACTTTTTATGTATTAAAACGAAAAGAACATGTTTTTTTGTATATTTACTTTTAATAATCCCAGTAAATAACACCAGAAATGTTTCATCAATATACAGTCAGAACTCTCTAAGTCAAACTAAAAGGGACCCGAAAAAAATAGACTTATGGAGTTTTGCCAGTTAGGAAAAATTGCGTAATACACGCAGATTGGGCACAATGTTTATATTGATAGGGGGGAAGCAATACCGGCTAGAGGGCTTGACAGAAAAGAGAGGCGGTTATGATGTTTCATATGAAAAGGGGGTACAACTTCATTTGACATCCTGTGAAAGGAAACACCTTCCCTCGCCACTTTATTCTAAAACAACATCGATATTCAATGAGCTTGCAGAAATCAACTATAACCCGCTCGTATGCCGACTCCCAAACGTGTTCCCCTAGATGTTGTCCAAAAAAGGTCCGGTTATAGAACGAGTATATATTATGGTATTTCAAATAGAAATAAACAATTCGTTACCCCATGAAAAACACATGTTTTTAAAAAAACAAATCTTAAAAAATACGGAGTAACGCATAATAGTATACTATATTGGGGCACGTTTGTAACCCGAAAAAGCGTAGGTCGTGATGGGACTGTCGTTACCGGAGAACTACCTGTATATAAACATGCATATCTATGCTTGCACGCTTTTAATAAATATTATAAAAACATAATATTAACACTCAGATATTGAATTCATAATTTTCCTCTAAAAAAATTAAGAAAACCAATCTTTTGAATTTTTCAAAGAAAAATCGTATTCTCTCCCCACCACCCCACTGTCGTGGAGTGAGTAGTGACGTAGATTTGTCCATGGTGCCCGGATGTCAAAGCTCTGTTTGTTTTATATGTTTTAAAACAGAAGACAACGTCTCTTACATGTCAAGCCTGTTTAAAGATCTATATGGTTCGGCTGTTTATTTTTAATTTCTTCCTAATTCGCTTTAATGTTATTTTTTGTGTCGGGACTGTTTTATTATTGCAAGTTAACTGATAGTTTTTAAATAAAAATTTCTCGCGTTCAACGTATTTCAGTGTATTTCTTAATTTATTTCGATTAAAAAAAAAATATATGTTTTTTTGTTTTGTTTATTTATTTTTTAAATATTTTTTTAACATAAAATCAAACACAGTAAAATTTTAGACTTTGGTGTCAACCCCCTTATAGTGTCATCCGGGGCAGCCAACTCCCAACGCCCGCTTAGCAACGCCACTGCGTATACGTATATTCAGCAGATTTAAAAGCCTGAACAGTTTTAATTTGTCAGATGAAAATATTCAATATTTGTTGTTTTTATTTACTTTATTTTTTTATGTGTAAGTTTTCTCTGACCTTTTTTTTCTACGACTCAAATCTAAGGTTTTTTTGTTTTGTTTTGTTTTAATGAATGGATCGTAATCCGTCTCTCTAAAATAGACACCTGCAGACAGAGGGGTCAAAAAGGTTGGTTTCACCCGGCATGTGGCACCAGGTGTCATCAATTCATGACTTAACACATATAACTCCGAGTCTTCTAGTGTCAAATAACGGGAAACATACAGAATTTATTTTTCGTTGTCACCCCTTTTGATGGTGTCAGAACAGCGCGGTCCGCACCACTCGCACCTACGTAGTGACGCAACTGAATAAGAGACACCTTTTTTAATTTTTCTTCTGTAAAATGTTGTCTTAGTGCAATTTTCTTATTAGTTTGGTGACGGCGACCAGTAAAATGCAGACAATAAAAGGGCACAGAAAGCGCAGAAACTTGAAAGCGATTGTTCTAAAAGATGCTATTGTTTCAATATAGACAAACAACAAGATATAGCGCTCTTTTCTTAAGCCATTTGTCGCTCTTTCATCGTGCGCTATTTAATGACATGTGACACAAATTTAAAGTAGGCAAATGTTTCCAAAATATATCAGACAAGATTTGAACTAAAAAATTAGTTTATTAATATTTGAATACTATTTTTATAGATAAAGTCTTGACTGTGATACTTAAAGAATATGTGTTTATATTTTTTTCTTACAATTCGTCTAACTTTTGAACGTGTCCGAAATTTAATTGTAATTTATCTTACTTTTTGTAAATTTCAAATTAAAGTAAATCATTATTAAATATTATATTTTAAGGAGATAAAGGTATAAAGTAGCTATTGACTCAAAGGTAATTCGAGTAAATTCTCACTATCCTTTTCTCTTTTAACAAAATGAAATAAATGATTAACTTGCAAACTTTAATTTTGCAAGAATTCGAATAATGAATTGTAGCAAAAGCACTTGAATATAACAGATTATATATTCCATAATATAAAATATTGTGTAGGATCTTGGTTGGGATATTGAGAACCTTGGTTGAAATATTTAAGAGGGGAGCTAATGGTAGGTAGGCGACGGGGCCGTATGTCACATGTGTATCATGAGTGCATCACGAGTGTTTTACGTGATAAGATGACGGAGAGGTCATGTGAGTGATAAGCGCGGGAATAAAGAAGCCTTCCCATTGGCTGAGAAGGTTGGAGGTGAGTTATCGAGGAGTTCCGTAGTGGAAGGACGGAATGTGTGTGTATCTCAAGATTCCCACTTTGTATAACCTCAAATTATATGTTATGTACATAGTATACGTATTAAATTTGTTTTATTGAAACAAATTCTTCAGTGGATTATTTTGTACAAGATTATGTATTGAGAGAACGCCTACAAGTTACATATAATAAGTAAAAATACATGTTACAGTTACACCGTACCTGGAATGTAATCATGCTCTCAGAACAATGACCGGAAAGAAAGATTCCAGCCTTTTTCCCCCCACCCCCTGCTACGGAACGTTTGGGTGGTAAGAATATCAGCATTTTTTAAGACCGGAAATGAAATTTATAGTGCCCGTGGAAGGGACTATAGGATAGGAGATCATTAAGTGCGACCGGTGAAGCCTAAGTTGCTAATCATTGGACATGTGTAAGGCAATGAAAGACTGAGAATTTTAGTGCTCACAACTAAGTTCTCGAGTGTCAGCCATAATGCCTGTGGCCGGGCGATATAAGGAAAGAACGGTAGGAGACAAGACAGAATATACCACCCAGGGTAAGAGGACAGACCAGAGAGACAGACTTAGCCCATCTCAGGGGAAAAGGCAGGCAGTCAGAGGAGAGAGTCTTAGAGAGAGAGTAGAGCAAATGTAGTAACTAGAAGTATAACAATAATAAAGAGAAGAACTGTCAGCATAAAGCTGCCATTGTTTTAAGTATGCGAGAGTCAAGCAGTACGAAAGGATCATTTACATTATAATGGTAAGACCAGACTTTTTCAACATTAAAAAATACATCGCTGCAGTTGCGGAATTAGCGGCTACTGATCGAGTTTATTCAAAATCAATTTTTCTTCAGCTACCAAACGTACACATCAGCTATATATCAGGGAAACTTTTTCATAACAAAACGACCAAGACTGAATTTATTTCGTCTGAAAGATAATTATCGAGTTAAAGGATATTTATCTTTTAAACTTACCTATAGTCAAGAAAAGGTAACTTTCTTAAAGTACATTGTAGTTTATATCATATATATACATGTATGCGCACCTTAAATAAATTTAACTGAAAGACAAAAATAATAGCTCAAAAAAATGTAATACCACATTTTGGTCATTTAGAAAAAATATGAAATAAACAACAACAACAGTACCAGTCAACTCTTTGATTTTTTAAGAAAATCGTATTGCACTACACCACTGTGGTATAAAATGAGGGAGTACTGTATGTGTTGGGTTGCGTCTCACGGCTTACTTCATGTGTCGGTAGGCAGAAAGAACAGATTGCGGTATTATAGTTTGACACGCATTCAAACGAAATCACTGTCATGTCTGAGCATTTTATAAAAACACACACTCTCCAGTGTGACGTAATATTTCGCCATAGTTGTTTTATTGTAGATTATTTGGACTGTATATTATTTCCAGTTAATTGTACAGTGTGTATTTCTGCTAGCTTTGTCGCGTATTAACGTTTTTCATTGTATGTTGTTTGATAATGTGTAGTGTTGAACAAAAGTTTGTCGTGTCCTTCTTGTCATAAATCTATGGACACATTATAACTTAAGAAATTTGTGGTGTCAACCCTTGATTATTTCACCCCACATGTGGCGTCCCCAAGCACCGCGTAAGGGGAGGACGTCGGGGCGGCCAGTGACGCGAGCAGTTACTCGGCCGCATATTACATCTACATTGACACACTTTATAGTAGCATCTATTTGTCACCACTTCTGACACACAAATGTCATACATCCCTATTTTCATGAGTGTAAGTAGTCGTTATAAAATAATAACACTATCTCGATACAATGATTCTTTGAACACTTAATGCTAATATAATGCAACTTGATGCATGAGAATATCCATGATTCCACAAGCTTCACTCATGAACTAGAATATAATTTGAGATTTCATGGCTGATCAAAACAGCCATCTTGTCACTCTCTCGAACCTTCTTCGCACGCATCGGTCACATTGACTGTTTTCATCTGCACTCTAATCCCGTGATTCACACGTGACACTATATAAACTCCCACTTAAATATTTATGTTATATTTTATTATGTTTTGTTTTGTTTTATATATAAATAATATTTAATTTGACATGTATTAAATACTGTCCTTAAGTATCACTCAAAGATTCGTGTACAGAGGATTCACCAGATGGAACAATAAGTTCTTACGCAGCTGCAACAAACACATAATAGTATCTGTAAACGATCATTTTCATGGGAGAAAGGCGCATCGTAAGTAATTAAAAAAATGTAACATCAATATTGTATAGGAGATACAAGAAGCTTTTTGGATATTGTAATATAAAATGCTAGTTATGAGTTATTTCCGCTAATATGGATACCTTCAGTGTAGACATGTTATAAGTGTTTAGCGCAGATTGAAAAGATTAGCAATGTTGTCCTACTTTAAGGAAGTGAAGTTATCGATGCATTCATCTCTCTCTTTTTTAGGGTATAGAAAATCTCATGGGCGGTGACATAGAAACCGCGTGTCTGTCGTAAGCGACAAAAAGCTGGTAAGCTTTAAGCCTACGAGCCGGAGTTAATTTCTACAACCTACAAAATATCACTTGTAGTTGAGCTAGAATGTTTACTAACTAGTATGCTAAAACAAAAACAAAATATATTTTTTCGTGCAAAGAATTCAAATCAAAGTGATTGTTCAAGAACAAGTATGTGTTACGTTAAATAATCAATGTTTTTGTTCGAAGGATAGGTTTAAAGATGGTTATCTGGGGTCATAAAGAGAAAGTTGTGAAGCTAATGAAAGATATCGTGTCGTTATAAAAATATAAAGAGATGTATTTGTTGAAATGAGCATGGGGAAATTAGGAAATTGTTAGAGAATGTTCATTTACAGATATGGTGAAAACTTTAAAACATTAAGATTTTGTTTAGTTTTAAGTTGGAAGACGTAGTTTGTTCATAAATGTGTCACGATGCATCATTAGTTCGTGGGTCTTTTGTGGTTGTGAAGTAGCGCTTAAACTATTTAAAAAGGAAAAACAGGTGAGCTTGCACCAACTGCTGCAATGAATGATCAGGCTAAGTCTCAACTAGAATGCCCGCTAGTGTTTGAAATAGATCCGAATAGCGCCGTCCTCATAACTCCATTCTGTCTTTGGACGCATCTATTTTGTCAGCCAACATGAAAACAATTTACTTTTCCGCTGAAGGGACATATTGAGTTCATTGACTTGCCTGAATATGTTAAACAGGTAAGCCAGTTTTTCGATCCAAACCTTGTCTAGGAAATTTGCTACCCAGCTTTGATTTCTTTTCTGAGAGAGATCTTTGCAATGGCTCTTGTAATTCAAATACTCTGCTTAGAAATTTTCTCTCGATAACCATTCTATTTGTGTGTAAGAAGGAAGGACTATATGCACATACCCATCTTCTAACAAAGCTGCTCAACAGGTGTGAAAATTCAAACG
Source organism: Ampullaceana balthica (assembly GCA_944989445.1). Lineage (NCBI taxonomy): Eukaryota > Metazoa > Mollusca > Gastropoda > Lymnaeidae > Ampullaceana > Ampullaceana balthica. The sequence goes on along the minus strand of CALYLW010002235.1, from coordinate 26,257 downwards.
TGTGCTTTGAATTGATGTTGCGTAGTACTTAACGACATCAATTGATGCACCGTTGATGATTCCGGTGGAAAAATAGCGAAAAAGGATGTGGATCAGTTTGCCAAAACATGCGACCCATCAAATGCGCACACGACAAAAGAGCGCCGTGTTGCAAAATAAATCTCCCCAATACAGAGTCATCCCCCCGGAGGATCTGTTTGAAAACAAATCCTCAGGGGGAGAAACTATTTTCATCCCGATTAAAATAAATTCTCCACTACCCTGTAAAATAATGTCTCCCCAAAATAAATCCGCCCCATCGCACTTTCAATATAACACAAAGAGATCACTCAAAAACATAGGAATAACAAATAACTGCATTTGTATTATAGTAATATTTACACATGTTTACTTTAATGCCAGTTATGGTCATGGCGTAGATATAAAGAGATATGAGGGGGTGGGGACCACACCGTTTGACACACTTCAGGGGCGTAACAAATTTTTTAAACTTGCTTGATCACTTGATTTTTTTTCTGCTGTAACTTATTGACCCACATGTAGTTTTTTGGCGAATAGAGGCAGTTGTTTAGTTTTCACAATACAAGGATTATGCCTTTGAAGGCCTGGGTTTGTGATGTAACTATAAACAATAAAGTCTTACAAAGATCAGGTGTTCAAACAGTGAGAACATGACTCTGGCGCAGATGGACCATAAAACGTGGGAGACTATTGATGAGGAGCGCACCTCCTGGCGCACAAAAGTTTGCGAGGGTATTCAAGTCGCGGAAGCTTCCATCACAGCCAGGAGCGAGGAGAAAAGGTTCATGAGAAAGGGGAAGGGGGGAAGAGGTACAGGAGGAAAACGCCATCATCCCATTAGGATGGACAGATGCCATAGTAGGTAGTGTTTTCCTTCATTTATTCAAAGAACCTAAATCTTTTATTGTTAATAGTATCTCAGGGAAAATAGGTGTATCAAAATACTTTGTACTTTGTCGGGACCGTATTTTACTTCCCGCTTCAAGATATTTCTTTTTAAAGCATTTTCCTTTTCATCGTATTTCGCAGCATATATTTTCAAACGAAAAGTTTTAATTTTATCAATTGTTCGCGAGAAGTTAACACCGAAGAGCCGCATGCGGCTCGCGAGCCGCAATTTGGCCACCGTTGGTCTAAGCTTTGACCTGTGTAATGTGTTCTGAGACGGCTACACTAAAAGTAATGTAATTTAAAATCTCCTTTTACTATGTTTTAAAAGTCAACTTAGAAGTTTATACATTTAAAAACTTTGGCTACTTTGATTTATTAAATTTTCTCCTGTAAATTTTAGTAAATGCTACCGGTAATAGTCAGTAATAATGTTTTTGCATTATTTTAATAAACACATAGAAATCACTAATTTTGTTTAGGTACTTAACATATGTTCTACTCACAAAGGGAAAATAGTTATTTCGTGTTCCAAATTATCAGTGTCACGTTTTATATTGCTTATTCGTCGTGGTATTCCAGTTAATTAGTCTGTTATTCCAGTTAATTTGTCTGTTATTCCAGTTAATTTGTCTGTTATTTCAGTTAATTTGTCTGTTATTCTTTTTTATTCAGTTAATTTGTCTGTTATTTCAGTTAATTTGTCTGTTATTCCAGTTAATTTGTCTGTTATTCCAGTTAATTTGTCTGTTATTTCAGTTAATTTGTCTGTTATTCCAGTTAATTTGTCTGTTATTCAGTTAATTTGTCTGTTATTCAGTTAATTTGTCTGTTATTTCAGTTAATTTGTCTGTTATTCCAGTTAATTTGTCTGTTATTCCAGTTAATTTGTATGTTATTCCAGTTAATTTGTCTGTTATTCCAGTTAATTTGTCTGTTATTCCAGTTAATTTGTCTGTTATTCCAGTTAATTTGTCTGTTATTCAAGTTAATTTGTCTGTTATTCCAGTTAATTTGTCTGTTATTCCAGTTAATTTGTCTGTTATTCCAGTTAATTTGTCTGTTATCCAGTTAATTTGTCTGTTATTCCAGTTAATTTGTCTGTTATTCCAGTTAATTTGTCTGTTATTCCAGTTAATTTGTCTGTTATTCCAGTTAATTTGTCTGTTATTCCAGTTAATTTGTCTGTTATTCTTTTAAATAACTCCAAACATTTAGCCAACTCTAAAAATGTGTATCTTCTGGCATGCACCCCCGTGGCCCCTCGAACTGTTACGCCCTGACTAAGCCTACAATTGTTGAATTTCCAAAAATCATACACACAAATGCATGAAGAAGAAAAACAAAATATAGTGTGTGTGTTATAAAGTTTAATAAAACAATTATTTATACTTTCCTATAATTAAGAGGATGATACATTTTAACCCGGAGACTTTATTTTAAAAACAAAGTCTCTGGGGATGACTTTGTTTTAAAATGAAACTCTCCAGTGGAGACTTTATTTAGGGGGAGACTTTATTTCGTGAAAACGCCAAAATAGTGCCGATATAAGGCACACAATTTGAGTGTAAGCGGATGTTCCGTTATGCGCTAATGTGTCACTGGTGTTCGTTTGGCGGGATGCCGCCAAAACGTTTTAGAAGTTTTGACTCTTGTGTATGGAAAGACTAACAATCCCAAAAAAATACACAGCTGTAAATAAAGTGTAAATAAGTTAATGTTCCTTTTGCGGCCCGGTACCATTTGTTCTACGGCCCGGTACGGTGCGTGTGGATAGTTAAGGTGTATGACAGAAATTCGGGTATGTGCTGCTTCAGAGACGTTGTGTAGGAGTTAATGCAAGTCACTGTAACAAACAGACATTGTCAACTGATGGTAAAAATAAATTCACTTCAACAATCAGACATTGACAACTAACGGCAAAAGGTTCACTACAACAATCAGACATTGAACGCTGATGGCTTCTTTGGGTATTTTCTGTCTTTTTTATACGAAAGCACCAAATACCGCCTCAAGTAATGTTGTTGGTCATGCACAGAAGAGTGTGGTAAAAAAAACAACTAAATGTCACACAAATATTTTCTTTAAAAACCGGCTGTAAAATAACATTTTAAAGAATTTTAAAAGGGATTAAAAATTATTTACGCCGATAGTGTCTTTGGTTTAATTTCTTTAATACATATACCTGAATTTAATAACAATAGGGTCAAGTATTTTTTACGGTATCAGAAAATACCGGAACTACATATCATTGAAACATGAAATTAGAAAGATTTATAACATATATATATTTCTAGTAATTTAGCATTAAAAGCAATTTCAGGAGATATTTTTTGTAAACAAGAAAAGCACGTTTGAACTACAATAAAACTGTGTGCCTTTTAATTACGCTGATCATTTAGGACAAGGTATGTTAGCGAATAATACTACTGATGGAGTGATCAACATGACGGCTAAGACTTTTGATTGATCTACCGAATATATGTGAATATATGTGAATATATGTGAATATATGTGAATAATGTGAATATATGTGAATATATGTGAATAATGTGAATATATGTGAATATATGTGAATATATGTGAATATATGTGAATAATGTGAATATATGTGAATAATGTGAATATATGTGAATATATGTGAATATATGTGAATAATGTGAATATATGTGAATATATGTGAATATATGTGAATATATGTGAATATATGTGAGTATATGTGAATTATATGTGAATATATGTGAATATATGTGAATATATGTGAATATATGTGAATATATGTGAATATATGTGAATATATGTGAATGTGAATAATGTGAGACGTTTACAAGTGCATATACATTTATATTAAATTTATTTTTCAGTTACCGATGGACTGTGCAAAATGGAACTTATAGGAGAAGTATATCCAGCAATCCAGTTGATCCGGAAATGACGATAATTGCTAATGGAACTGCATTACTATTTGATTATAACCCTAATTACGCATCTGTCACGTGCTATATTCGAAAATCTAACTTCAGCTATAGTGGTCCCATAAAGTATAATCTCTTTGAGTCTCGTATGTACTGACCAAAATTGCTTTGACAAGCATTTGTTTTTTTTCCTCCATATATACTGTATTTTTAAACTGTCAATGTATTTTTAAAAAATTACATTATCAATCAGTTTTGATGAACAATTGTTACTATAAAATACAATTTTTAGCTTATTTATCAAGAAAATAATTATGAAAATGTTTTTTTTTATAAACAAAATAGTTTATAATGTGTAACGGATAATTGTTTTTTTTATTTTAAATTTTAATTTTAATTAACTATTTAAAATAATTCATTAATATATGCGTGTCAAATTCTTTCTGCTACATGTATTCCCCTTACTTTCTGTCATTTTATTTACAGTAACAACTTTATATCACATATCTACCTCTTTGAATGTACTGATCCCAACTCCTTATCACATGGCATTCCATTTGACTGTAGTCGTCCAAACACTATCTCACATAGCATTCCATTTGACTGTAGTCATCCAAACACTATCTCACATAGCATTCCATTTGACTGTAGTCATCCAAACACTATCTCACATAGCATTCCATTTGACTGTAGTCATCCAAACACTATCTCACATAGCATTCCATTTGACTGTAGTCATCCAAACACTATCTCACATAGCATTCCATTTGACTATAGTCATCCAAACACTATCTCACATAGCATTCCATTTGACTATAGTCATCCAAACACTATCTCACTTAACATTCCATTTGACTATAGTCATCCAAACACTATCGCACTTAACATTCCATTTGACTATAGTCATCCAAACACTATCTCACATAGTATTCCATTTGACTGTAGTCATCCAAACACTATCTCACATAGTATTCCATTTGACTGTAGTCATCCAAACACTATCTCACATAGTATTCCATTTGACTATAGTCATCCAAACACTATCTCACTTAACATTCCATTTGACTGCAGTCATCCAAACACTATCTCACATAGCATTCCGTTTGACTATAGTCATCCAAACACTATCTCACATAGCATTCCATTTGACTGTAGTCATCCAAACACTATCTCATATAGCATTTATTTGACTGTAGTCATCCAAACACTATCTCATATAGCATTTATTTGACTGTAGTCATCCAGCCACTATCTCATATAGCATTTATTTGACTGTAGTCATCCAAAACACTATCTCACATAGCATTCCATTTGACTGTAGTCATCCAAACACTATCTCACATAGCATTCCATTTGACTGTAGTCATCCAAACACTATCTCACATAGCATTCCATTTGACTATAGTCATCCAAACACTATCTCACTTAACATTCCATTTGACTGTAGTCATCCAAACACTATCTCACATAGCATTCCATTTGACTATAGTCATCCAAACACTATCTCACATAGCATTCCATTTGACTGTAGTCATCCAAACACTATCTCACATAGCATTCCATTTGACTGTAGTCATCCAAACACTATCTCACATAGCATTCCATTTGACTGTAGTCATCCAATACACTATCTCACATAGCATTCCATTTGACTATAGTCATCCAAACACTATCTCACATAGCATTCCATTTGACTGTAGTCATCCAAACACTATCTCACATAGCATTCCATTTGACTATAGTCATCCAAACACTATCTCACATAGCATTCCATTTGACTATAGTCATCCAAACACTATCTCACATAGCATTCCATTTGACTATAGTCATCCAAACACTATCTCACATAGCATTCCATTTGACTATAGTCATCCAAACACTATCTCACATAGCATTCCATTTGACTATAGTCATCCAAACACTATCTCACATAGCATTCCATTTGACTATAGTCATCCAAACACTATCTCACATAGCATTCCATTTGACTATAGTCATCCAAACACTATCTCACATAGCATTCCATTTGACTGTAGTCATCCAAACACTATCTCACATAGCATTCCATTTGACTGTAGTCATCCAAACACTATCTCACATAGCATTCCATTTGACTATAGTCATCCAAACACTATCTCACTTAACATTCCATTTGACTGTAGTCATCCAAACACTATCTCACATAGCATTCCATTTGACTATAGTCATCCAAACACTATCTCACATAGCATTCCATTTGACTGTAGTCATCCAAACACTATCTCACATAGCATTCCATTTGACTGTAGTCATCCAAACACTATCTCACATAGCATTCCATTTGACTATAGTCATCCAAACACTATCTCACATAGCATTCCATTTGACTATAGTCATCCAAACACTATCTCACTTAACATTTCCATTTGACTGTAGTCATCCAAACACTATCTCACATAGCATTCCATTTGACTATAGTCATCCCAAACACTATCTCACATAGCATTCCATTTGACTGTAGTCATCCAAACACTATCTCACATAGCATTCCATTTGACTGTAGTCATCCAAACACTATCTCACATAGCATTCCATTTGACTATAGTCATCCAAACACTATCTCACATAGCATTCCATTTGACTATAGTCATCCAAACACTATATCACTTAACATTCCATTTCACTCTAATGACCCCAAACATATGTAAGATAGAAATCTCAGTTAGATAACAATTTGATAGTACCTAACACCACATTATATTTTTAAGCTCAACAACTTGATTACCTGTCTCAGCGCCTTGTCACGCCTAAACTCTGTCATTCTCTACATGTGCTCATTAATTTAACCTCCTAAACAATGTCATTCTCCATATATGCTCATTTATTTAACCTCATAAACTCTCTCATTCTATACATGTTCTCATTTCTATAACTGAGTAAACACTGTCTTTCTACATGTGCCCAAACCATATTTCTACATGTGCCCAAACCTTTACTTGCCTATATTTCTACATGTGCCTAAACCTTTACTTTCCTATATTTCTACATGTGCTCAAAACCTTTACTTGCATATATTTCCTCTCTCAAGTTCTCCATCTCACTTCTTCTCTCGCTATATAAACCAACATCTTTAAATTCAAAATGTCTCTCTCCTTAAATAAGTTAATTTCTTTTAGTGCCTAACACTCTCTCTTTTTCTCTCTCTCTCTCGATCTTTCTCTGAACATATGCTCTTATCGTGCTTGCCTAAACTGTCTCTTTCTCTCTCTCGCTCTCTTTCTCTCTCTCTCTATACTCTATATATATATGCGAGGGCGGGGATGCCAGAACCAATGAACTAATTCGGTCATGTCTTCTCCAGCCAATCGGCGTTAGGTGAACATGTGACAGTGTGCTCTCATGGCCTGTGCGCTCGTGGTTTTACTATGGGTCTGTCACGCAGACACCGATAATGTTTACATCACGTGTTTAACAGCTCAGTAATACGAAACTAAATCTAAATTGACATGATAATACAAGAAGAGTAACAGGAGTTTTGATTATTTAAACATTCCCTTTTATCGATTATGCCCCTTCTCACACCCACATTTAAAAAAAAATTGAGACTTTAAAATAGAAAATAAAATAATGTAGACAAATCTTTTTTTTTAAAAAGGACACGCTTTTATTTACATATAGAAAGTGCACTAAAACGAATAAAATAAAATAAACATTTTCTATGATTACAGGTGAAATCATGAGCGTGGGGCGCTCATCAAAACTCTCTATCATGTACAAGGCTGCTAAACATAAATACAAATGTGTATGAATATTAATAAACATTAAACGTTTCACAACTTTGAACATATACATGTTACAATCATATTAATTAGAAATATTTATTTATATGCATAAGAATAGTTGCAAAGAGTAATGAGTTGTGATGGGCGCCCCACGCTTATATGTGCTGTGGATAGGTTCACGATTTCACCTGTAATCATGTAATTCTTTTTAAAAAATTGTTTTCTTTTTAGTGCACTTTCTATATAACCAGAATTTATGGTATCCTTGTTCAAGCATTGGTTTAAATTTCATATTGTTCAATATCTCAATAAACTTCTCCTGTATTATTATGGAATCATTTGTCTTTGGATCTAAGTTTGTCCACACGCACAATATGGTTTAACTGTCAGTCGGGAATATTCAATAGGAGTGTTAGAGTTTAGTAAAACAAAAGGTGCGTGCAGTTCATGCTCCTCATTCATTACTATTCGTTGAAGCTGAACAAGAATTATGTGTATTCCTCACAAGAAAAATAGCTTATCAAAAAACTTTTATACTTACTAGAAACATATAATAATTTGTCAGAACAACTTATTTCCTTCAAAAAGCATATTATAGCTTATAAGTTTACATGGGGCAAACACTCATTCATTATGAGTCATTTATAAAGTGGGTTCAACACACACATTCAATTGTTTTTGGTGGATATATATGTTTGAAAACCAGTCACTTAAAAAAGTGATGTAAAATGATTTTAAAAAAATAAATAATTAAAATATATTTTTTCTAAAATTAAAAATAATTTCTAAAAAAAAAGAAAAATTTAAGTTTAAAAATAAATAAATATGTTTTCTTTGATTATGCAAAGTTTGTTTTTTTTTAAATATTATTTAGGTATATATATAGGTATTGTTTTTGTTGTACTTTCTTTAATAATATTTCAACAGGGATTGAACAAATCAACCAAAACGATACGACTGAAATATTTTCTGTTCGGGAGTATACATTCCTAACGAACTACTGCACTGTTAAAGGTACATTCGTTGGCGATGATATCACTTTCGTTTGGCATCGAGCTATTGATTGGTGGGCGAATCTTGTTGACGCGACAGATCGTGTTTACGTGAGTTTAAGAGGTAAGTATCATGCTACTGAAAACACAGACATGTATGTGTACGATAACTACACAATGTATTTATCTGGATAATTTAAAGATGTACTTATCCTGATTTTACAGTATATCTCATTGGACAAAACACACTTAAAACTACTCCAATATAACGTGTTTATTTTTTGTATGATTTGAAAAGAACGAAAATGTTATATTTATTTTTCAGGTATGCTAGTTTTTTCGCCTGTTTACAAAATAGACTCTGGAACTTACTACTGCGTGGTGAAAAGTCCTAAGCTTGGCATCACAATAATAGGACATCATATGGTGATAAATGTTACTGATGGATGTAAGTAAAAGACACATAACTCCAAAGACGGGTAATCAAAAGAAAATCTATTTTGTTATACAATCAGGTCATATGGTCAGAGGCGTCACTAGGGTTGGTGTAAACCAAGGCGGTAGCTCATGGTTCACCCCCTCACGACTTAAGGGGACGTCCTTAAATGAAGTCACGTGATTTTAGTTGATTTTTGTACCCCCCACCCCGTCATAACTTCATCACAAAAAACGTCTCAAAAAAAATTAAGTCATGTCTGTCATACTTTAAGAACATTTATTAATTAAAAAAAAACCATCTAACTTTTGAACGCGCCCAAAATTGAAGAGTAATTTGGCTTACTTTTGTAACTTTCAAAATTGAAGTTAGTCATTATTAAAGATTTATTTAAGCCTGAAAAGGTATAAGGTGGTATTTAGACTCAAAATAATTGAAATAAATTCTCACTATTTTTCCCTCTTTTAACAAAATTAAATAAATGATTCACTTGATTATCTTTACTGCTGCAAGAATGTGGAATTATGAATTGTAGACAAAATACTTGAATATAAAAGATTTTATCTTCAATAATATTGTATATAATATTCAGACCAGACGTTTTTCAACTTCAAAAAATTCGTCGCTGCCGTTGCGTAGATGCGGTTCTGACTTCTGATAAACTAAGTTTCTTGGAATACAGCGTAAGTCGGGACGGGACCATCGTAACCTGAGACTACCTGTATATAAATGCCTTTAATAAATATAAATAAAACAAATTTAATAAGTCAATGATATTTAATTCATAATTTTTCTCTCAAAAAAAAACAACAACAAAAAAAATCCATATTTTGATTTTGATTTTGATTTTTTTTTAAAAAAATCTTCGTCCCCCACTCCCAACTGTGGTGGAAGGGACTAGTGACGTGGGGTGTCGGTAGGTCTAAGCCCAGTTGGCTTATATCAGAGGCGTCTAAACTTGTTGCATGTCGGGCCATATTCCTTGACGTAAAGATATTCGCGGGACAGAGTAAAAATTATTTTTTTTTAAATGACATGTTGAGAAAGTTTGTATTGCCCAATTTTTATGTGAAGGGGGAAGCTGAGATCTCGAATTCAGTAAATAGGTGAGGTCAGGCTCAATGCCACTTGTTTGGATACGTATACTATTACGTATGTGAGAGTCACTTATTCTCTTCCTCACAAAGTTCATGTTAAAATTCATAACTGAAAAGGTCTGCTCACACAGGTATGTCCAGCTAAACAAGATGATCAATATTTTAAAATATGTTCGAATCTTTTTGAACCTCTCTTTATCCAGCTGACTGCAAAAGCAATGGGAGAAAGCTGTGGTCTGCAACGACATTTATCATCAGTTTGCAGCTCAATGACTTCCATCTGCAGATTACCTGGAGCATTATCAGGGTCAACAGAGGAAGATGAAGATTAACAAAAAACATGGATTCCTTTTCAATAGTTTCAAAGTCTTGAAAGCGTCTTTGAAATTTGTCAGCCATGGAAGTGATATCCGCACCATACTTCTGCATTTTCTAATTCAAGCAACTTTCTGGGAAAATGTGTCATGATTTCCTGTAGAGAGGGGAAATGTGTGGCATTAGGCTGCATTTGAAACAGTTGCTTTTCAAAGAGTTGCAGCTTGTTCCCAAAAGCCTTGATATATGAATATAATTGGCTTAGCAATGCATTGTGCCCTTGAAGATTTATCTAGTTGTCTTGTCAAAATCTGTCACCCAAGCAGTATCATATAGTTCTGGAATTGGTTGTTCAATGCATTGCCCAATTTATTTTTGAAGTGCTTAGAAGCGGTGACGTGCTGTCCCCCGACTGAGTCAGGTTATACCATTGTGATACACATCTTCGAATTCTCCCTGGATGTCACGAAGACACTTCTGAAAGGTAATATATTTCATAGCATTTATCACTGGTTTAAGGACCAGATGACATCAAGGTGTTTGGCACAAATAAATTGTTGGTGAATGATACAGTGAAGTTTAAAATTTTTGCCAGCCTCTTCGCTGACTTTTATATTAACACGTTTTGCTCGTCAAATGTGTTCATCAGTCCTGGCAGGGGCAACATCAGTAATAAAAACAGAGATTGTTTACTTGGTAATTTAACGTCATTGACAGGAGAACAAACAGAAGCAACTAAATGTGTTTCTTTGTTTGGTTTTTAAGACTGAAAGTCTAGTAATTGGTAATTAACAAAATGTTATTGATTTTCGCCAGTATTTGACGTACTCAAAATAGTACACAATTTCGACATTTCTTATAATTATGTTGTTTGTAAAGAAAGAATACGTCAGTCAATCAATTACTTGAGATAATGCCGCGGGGCCAGTTGAAATTGCTTCGCGGGCCGGACTTTGGACACCCCTGGCTTATATCATTTAAAAGAAAAGACGCCGCCTCTCATATTCCCAACCCGTGTAAAGCTCCCTCTGGTGCGGCTGTTTCATATATATTTTTCATAATTTGTTTTATTGTATTTTGTTGCGACTGTTTTATCATTGCATGTTAACTGATATTTTTTATTAACAACTTTATGAATTCAGCGTATTTCATTGTAATTCGTAATTTCTTTTTAGGGGGGGGATTTTTACATAAAATCTTACAACGTAAATTGTTAGGTTTGGGTGTTACCCCCCTAATGGGTGTCACCCGGGGCCACCCGCCCCCACCCCCGGTGACGCCACTGTCTATGGTTATTGTTTGCTAACTAAGCTCAAATTCAAGTTTTCTTATAAGCAAGTTTCAACAAAATGCCCCTTTTAGGTTCAATCCCGTTATGTCTGTCCCCACTTCCAAACACGTTCACAACCAGAAGACAACAAAAGTATATCCCATCTAACTAAAACCAACAGTGATTAGAAATCTCCAAATACAACCATAATTACATAAAATATAAAAATGACAAGGGACCTGGAACAAGATAACATATTTTAAAAAATGGAGAAAAAAAATTCAACAAACACACAACCTCGTCATTATTTAAATTAAAAGCTTTCATGTCCCAGTAGCAAACATCTTCACATCGCAGACGTGGGCGACTTGTCTACCACTTTCCAGAAGCGAGGTCTCCATAGAGGAGGTCCTTTGGGGATGCGGCTAGGGCTTATTCTTTTTTAAATGTCCTAGCCATCTCAGGCGTCTTTCAATAATAATTGGAAACATGCTTTGCGTACTGGCACGCATCATAACTTAATTATTTGGCACTTGTACTGCCATTTAATGCCAAGGATGCGACGCAGTAACCTCAAGTGGAAGTTATTAAGCTTGCGTTATGGGATGTTTACGTTGTTCAAGTCACACTCCCATGTAGCTGCGTACTAATGATGCAAGTTCTATAGACACACTGTTTAGTTTTCTTCGTTAGGTTGGTAATTTGCCTGACCTGCTTATTTAATTTAGCTATTGTGGTACATGCCTTGCAAATTCTACTGTGTATTGCATTCTCAATGTACAATGTATGGGAGACTTTGGACCCCAAGCAAGTAGTCGAAGCTGTCCACAACCTCCAACTTTTCATTATATATATATATATTAGGGATTTTAACGATTAATTTACATTTAATTGGTAACTTTTGAAAAATTAACGATTAACTAGTGATTAATTACGATTAAAAATAAAGCAAAAAATGGAAACTTATGGTGTCATAAGAAACATTCATTAAACGTACTTGTGGAAAATCTAAATAATGCTTGAATTTCTTCTTTATATGACATCTTTTCACCAACAACGCAAACAGACAAGTGTATGGACACTATTTGGTTCAAGTGATGAGCGTGTGTTATTGACAATATAAAAGCCTAGCTGAACGATTGTTCACTTAGCTTGAGATTGTCTCAGCTGAAGTTTCTGATGCTGTAGTGGATGTTTGGTTTGCAGGTGATATATAAGCGAAGTGCTAGAACCATGGTAGCAATGTTCCCTTTAAGCAGCGTGGCTGTGCAGCTATTTGACCAACGCCACGCAGGAGTTTAGAGACACCGAGTAGCAAATTTAGTAAAATATTGAACTAAAAATTGACGTATGCTACTTTGCACACGAGTTTTTTTAAAACTTTGCACACAGACACAAGAAGCTTAGACTTAGAAGGAGCATTTAATGGAAGGCAAACAATCTCTCTCACTGGACACAATAACCTTATCAACATTTGAAACATTCACGTAAGTCAATAGTTTAAAACAAAAATGTTCGTGTAATCGTCCGGATATTAATTTATATTTATCGGCCGAAATAGTTTACTTTTTAAAACATTTTAACGAATTAATTGAGAAATTAATTAATCGTCAATTCCACAGCCCTAATATATTTATTTACAGACATTCTGTAAATAAAAATATAAAAAAAGACATCAGAAACTGTATTAGAGTTAATATTAGTATTTGCAAAACAAAGGAAAAGAACCAATGTTTAATTTCCACTGGATAATATATTTAATTTTATGTATCTTAAATGTTAAACGTTTTTTTTAATTAACAAAATTACAAGTTATTTAAAATTACAGTTTCATTGTTTTTAGTTCAAGCATACTGTTGAAGTCCTGCATATTTTTTCTTGATTTCTATGTCTAGATAGTGTGTGTGTGTGTGTGTATGTTTGTGTGTAAAGCAGTGATTGTCAATCGATGATGACTATTTAATATATATAGATTATGTTTATTGATATTGTAGTAAGAACAAAAATGTTTTATTTGCAAAAACATTTTTTTTAAAGGATGGGGGTGATTGTCACTTGAGAATCACGAAATTGAGGACATAGTAAAAAGTCACTTGGGTAGAAGGTTCGAGGGGGAGGAACAATATGGTTAAATGCGTTGATATGTATATATTATGAAAAACTTAAATTTTGTTTTTGTACATGGAGATTTGTATAATCATCAGATATTACAGTTTTAAAGTCCATTTATTAACATAAGTGTTTCAAATAATCCTTGTAGAAGAGATGTTATTATTTGTTAACGCCTACTAGCACACAAGAAAACTGATGTGTGGCACATACGCCATTCAATATTGTTCTGCCAAAGCTACAGCTTATAGACTGGTAAAGGAATGTTTCTCTATTTTTTCCTTTGGTTTCCCATTTGAGATACATTCTGATCAATAATCAAATTTATTAAAGTATATTATTTAAGCAAGTCATGAACCTATTAGACAACAATCAGACAAGAACTTCATAAATACACTCCACCAGCAACGGCCAATCGCAACGTTTCAACTTGGTACTGATGAAAATTATATCAGCTTGCGATATCAGGCAACTAAATGTACCGGGATGTCCATCTTCTACTGTTTACCACTGCATACAGAACCCACAAATATCCCAGCACGGGATACAGCCCTAATTACTTTTCGGGCGGGAACGTCAACACACAATTCACCATTCTTCGGGAGCTCCGTTACCTGAGAATTGTCTTAGTCAGCCTGTAGCGCAGTATGTGTTGAAGCTTGAAATAAAATTTGACAAACATTATGAGACGTCCAGAATTAACATTAAGACATCATCACGGCGTAATAAGAGAGATCACGTCACCTGAGGAGTGCAAAACTCATTCAGCGTTATAAAACGTCTTCTCTATTTACATTTGAATAAACAAATTGGTTCAAAACACGTAACAGAACCCTAAAAAATGGTAATGTCCATTTGTGGTAAAAATAAATTAAATGCACAGATTAAAGCACTATCATGACAGATTAAATGACTATCATGACAATAATCTACCATAATGGATTTTGAAAATTCAAACTAATTTTCAGAGGGAAAACTTGATTTTGAACCACTCCTGTTCTCCCACGAGTTGTCCTGCAATCTTAGTCTATTACAAGCATAATTATAATGTACACATTGTTTTTAATTCACTTTCTCTTAGGAAATATTTTATAAATTATTTGTATGATGCATGAATTTCTTTAATAATAGGATAATTATGATTTCCTACCATGTTTAGATTTAATAACGATTCCTTACAATATACTAGGGCTGAGGAAATGAGCGATTAATCGCTTAAATAATTTTTAAAATAAATTAGCGATTACTTTTTTTTACGCTTAATCGACCAATCATTTATCATTTTTAAAAATTATATTATTAGTATTTTTTAAAATAAAAAAAATAGCAGCCGATAAATAATAACAAATTTCCTGACGATTACACGAACATTTTGGAATTAAACTATTAACTGACAGGAATGTTCAAAATGTTGATAAATTTTGCATATCATGGTTTTAACACTTCTAACACTACATATCAAACCAAATGAAAAGCGTATTAAGCTAATGGCAGTAATGGAGTCTGACTTAGAGACAAAAAATGACGACAGCTCTTCTGATGAATTACTATGTTACAAAATTGAAATGAACGTTCCTGAATCCATTAACCCTCTACAATGGTGGAAAATTAATGAACACCGATATCCGATAATGTCATTCCTTGCAAAGACCGTTTTGTACATACCAGTTTACTCAGTTCCATGTGAATAATTGTTCAGCTAGTCTGGTTATATTGTCATTTAGACCCGCTAATCACTTGAAATAAATACGTTAACACGCTTGTCTTTTTTTAAATCCTTTATATTAACTCGTGGTGTCTGGTTGATTGTTTGCTTGTCGAAAAACCTATGGATAGATTTTTAACTCTCCATCTCGTAAGCTAGCGAGATGAACTTTTGCACTAAATGGGCCCAGGGGCTCTTAATGTCGTTTTTTGCTAATATGGGCTATATAAAAATTAGTTTATGTGTTAGCTACTGAGTAAATGAATGTATCTTAACCAAACTTTGGATATAAAATGCCACTGCACTTCTAATGTCAAATTGTTCGGGGCCGTGGACCCCAATGTCTTTTTTGTTTTTGGTATATTATGTATGAGATATTATTTGCCCTTCTATTTTTTAACGATCCTGAGAAATATTTAAATTATGAAACTGAATTAAAATGAACAAAATTTTGAAATTTACATCTTACATCAAATGTGCCGCAGGCCCCAAATGTCTTTTTTCGTATACTCTAAGTTATTATTTCCCACTCAATTGTCAATGATCTTGAGAAATATATCAATATAATAGGAAAATAACTGGATTTTGACCAAATATGGTTTAAAAAAACTTAGGAGCCTATATTAAATTACTATAGGGCACTGAACTCGTAATGTCCATTTCCTCGGGGCTGAGGGCCCTAAATGTGCTTTTTACTAAATTGTTAATATTTTACTCCCGATTAAATTTTACACGATTTTGAGAAATATAGATAAATATATTTATATATTTGTTATACAATTTATAGAAATTAACAGATTTTCAAACTTCATAAGTTAAACTGATGGGCCTGGTGACCCTTAATGTAATTTCTTTTGTATCTATATGTATTCCATTCTGTTGAGATCGTTGCAACGCACGACGGGTCTGCTAGTATATATATATATATATATATATATATATATATATATATATATATATATATATATATGTCTGAGTGCGTGGGTATGTGTGTGCGTATCTGTGTGTGTTATTTGAATTATTGGTCAACAAATCACATCATAAATTTAGACTGACTCTGGCAGTTACACACATTCCCACTAGTGTTGACACATAATTAACCTGCAATAGATGTTTATGATATGTTTGAATTAGACATTACAACAGCTGACTTACAAATGATTTTTTATCGCACAGATCCAGATCATATTCCTTTCCAACCAATACTTTCATATTCATCATCCGACGTTCGAGTAAGGAAAAATGACTCAATAACTCTTGAATGCTACTTCGCCAACATGTAAGAAATTTAAAGTGTCTCATTATTTTTTTTTAAATGCACGCGTCGTATATTTTTGACAAGTATCAAGCATTCTTGTAAGATGCAGTCATTTAGCATGTTATCATTTTTTAAAATATCTATTTAAACTTTAAAAAAAAATATTTTTCTTATAATATTTTTAAAATACTTGATATTGTTATTATTAGTTAGGGATAGTACCGATTTTTTTTTAAAAGTTAGATTTATTTGAAAAACAATTTAATCGATTAATTACGATTACATATATTTTTAAGGTCGCATATATAGATCCCGTTATGTTGCGATGATTTATTTCGTAAATTTTTTAAGTGGTGGTAATCACACAGCTCACAAAATTAGTGACGTTACATAACAATTTCGTTCTGCTATGCAGGAAATGAGGAAGACAAACATTTTGTTTTCATATGCACGTTTAAATAAATAATAATGCGAGGGAAAATTATGTAATTAACATTAACTATAAATCATTTATAATATTAGACTAAAAATATTGCAAATATATTATCAAATTTTAATATTATTTTAATAGATCAAATTAATTTTAATAGATTAAAATTATTGCATGATTAATAATTTAATTAAATCTTAATCTCCAAAGCCCAATTATTATTACTATGTTTTTGTGTGTAAATGATGCGGTATTTTAATGCTCTTTTGTTGTGATGTTATTTATATTTGTATTTATCATTAATTAATTGGCGATCTTTGTTTAATGGTATATTTATTTTTTTAAGTGTAATTGTTCTTTTATTAATTTCTTAAATTATTATTTTTAGAAGAAAAGAACATTTTTATTGCTTTGTATATTTACTGGTTACTTGGAACACTTTTATGGCTTCTTTATTTAATGTTTTAAACAATTGTTTTGTATTATATAAGCGTTCCCCTTTTCCATTTAGTTCTAGTTTTATTGTAATATTGTTGATGTATTATTATTGTTTATAATTGGTATTTATTGATGTTGCTCATGAAATGATTAAAACTATGATATCCTATGAATTTAAACTACCGTTGCTATACGCATACATATGAATCTCAAAGAAATATGTTTACTACTAAACTATTTCGAAAAATTGATAAGTTTGTAACAACAAAAATCAAAACATCAATGTAGCTTATTGTATTTAAATAATTAGACTTATTATTGCAGACCCTATCTATACATCCAAAAATAAAATAAATGGTCGAGTAATGAAAAAGTAATGTTGATGTGTTTATGTACTTAAAAAAAGGCTTCTCGCAATGTTATTAATATATTTGTTAACACATTTGACTTTTAATTTAGTTATATGTACCAGCATTTCTCATAGCTTCATTAAGGTTTTGCTCTATAAACGTGAATATAGTAATATAGGAATGACCTTATCGGAATTTCATTCTAATATAATTTAACATTTTAGATTAGCTATACATCTTTTAAATGGTATTAATGAAAAGTTAATCTTAAGTCTCCCATATTAGTATTTATTAATGTGACGGAATGTGTGAAAAGCATCATCTATATCACTGTTTACACATATTAGAAAAAAAAATCAAAAGACCCAACATAGATATTTTTAAGCACAATTATAATTTTAAAAAAATTGTCTACCGCTCAATGTCTCCAATGGTGACTCAAGGTGTCGCCCTAAATTTCGGAGAAAAAAGTTATTCATCCATATTGTTATTATTTGTTTATTTTATTTTTTTTGTAACAAAAAGCTTAGATTTGCGGTTTAAACCCTGCATGATGCCCGTACGAAAATGTTGAGGTGCAATGTGTGATGATTGCTTTCTTACAGTTATCCAATCCAAATTGTCTTACATATAAGTGAGATTAACTGTGTGATTATGCTTTATTACAGTTATCCCCCTGGTCTTACATATAATTTAGATTAACTGTGTGGTTATTGCTTTCTTACAGTTATCCCCCTGGTCTTACATATAATTTAGATTAACTGTGTGATTATTGCTTTCTTACAGTTATCCCCCTGGTCTTAAATATAATTTAGATTAACTGTGTGATTGTTGCTTTCGTACAGTTATCCCCCTGGTCTTACATATAATTTAGATTAACTGTGTGATTATTGCTTTCTTACAGTTATCCCCCTGGTCTTGCATATAATTTAGATTAACTGTGTGATTATTACTTTATTACAGTTATCCCCCTGGTCTTACATATAATTTAGATTAACTGTGTCATTGTTGTTTTATTACAGTTATCCCCCTGGTCTTACACATAAGTGGTACTACCCAAACGGAAGTGAAGTAGGGACAAACCTAGAGGGCGTCCGGGCTATGAAACAAAGATTGGTTATCGATTTTGCATTACCCCGTCACAACGGTTCTTGGTATTGTGGAGCTGAGAATTTTGATTATGCTTCAAGCAGAAGAAGGATCGATGTAACTGTTACTTGTTAGCCATAGAGATGACGACAAAATTTGGCAAAAAGTGAAGACAAAAGATCCAATACTAAAGATATTAATGCCAATATTAATATAAATGCGTCTCATATTAAAAAGACGTCTTTTTTCAGTTTTTTAACAAATATTATTTAAGCTAGAATGCAGTTTTTTAATTATCATTGTTGAAATAACTTGTTTTGCATTACGCTACTTCAGTTAATTTGAAATCTGTAATTTTTTTTGCCATGTATTGGTGATGGTGTCTTATCTATCTTAAATTTATTATATTTATTCAAACGAAGACAATTTCAATCTTAGATTTTCATTTTTATTTTTAAAATATTTAACATAAAATTAAGGCGCTTTTATTACGGCGCTATTTTGCTTTTGCTCTTTAATTGGTAGCAGAACCAATTGTCTGGCTTCCAAACAAACTCTAGTAAAGAAATGTTTTTAGCTTGAAAAATAAATAACATTTTAATCCTTAAATTAACTGTTTTGTTTTGTAGTTATTAACAGTTATTGAATATTTATTTTTAATACATTTAATTTACGGAAAAATAACCCACCTTGATAAGCAAATCTTGTTCTCAAAATAGCTGTTTTCAATGATTACTTAGATCCGTATCGTGTTTATCCTGTCTTGTCCCCAATCGGTCACGTATTTGCAAAGTATTTAAAAAACGCATCTATTCTTCAGTTTAGAAAAAAACAACAACTGTAAGTGGTCCACAAATGAGAAGTAACCTAAAATATACACAGTCATTAAAACGTCGAGAAACATGGATAGGAAATTAAATATCATATAGAATTGGACTTGGAAAAAGCGTTTAAATAAAATACAAAATACAGAAAAAAAGTGTGCAAAGAGATATATTTTAAACTAACACGACAATAGACGTTTCGGCTAATGCTTTTATGTTATAGTAATGATGACACAATTCATAGTTTAATTTTACCTAGAAAATGTGTTTAATTTGATCTAAAAAATATCATTTTCATAACCAACTGTTCTCTCTGCAATTTATTTTTAAGTTGAAAAAATGAAATTTTTATTATAGTATACATTATTTTAAGACAAAATCAGTTAATATTAAATAATATAAACCAAAAATTGCAAGTATTTTCCATAATTAAAATAAAAAATGTGACTGGTCTCTTTGTAAACATTCTAACGCTTCTATAATCTGATAATGATACTTTGGAATAGCTTCAGTTGCAACAGCATGTGCTTCCCATCTTGTATCGGAAAGAGACTTTTCCAGGGCTTTAATTCACAAGGCATCCTTACGGAATCTTCTATTTTACCGGTCAGGTCTTGGGATCAATGATAACTACAGTGCGATTCAATATTATATTTGCGATATGCTAAAGTAATGTCGATTACGATGGGCTACCTGGAAAATATACACATTTTTCTTGAGGACTTGTGGTGCCCCCAAAACGCTTGGTGCCCTAGGCACGTAACTGCTTTGCCTAATGGTTAATCAAGGCCTGTGCGTACTCACTGACTAACGGTTATGTTCCAAGGTCGAGCCGCGTGATTGCTGGTGCGCTTGCGACATCTATGAGTCATTGGAGTGTGATAATTCAGGGGAACACAACATTACGAGACTGTCTTTGACTCGTTTGTAGTAGGTGAACAAATTGAAAGTATAAACTAATATTTTGTAAATTTAAAATTGAAAAGAAACTAAAGGAATTTATGTAGTTGTACATGAAGTGTCACCAGTTTTTAACACCAAATCTGAAATAAATGAGATCAAATAATTTAAGTTAAAAAAAATAATTACAAATTTACTTTCAAAGCAGAAACTTTTTGGAAAATTGGGAATCATAACGAATATTTTTCATTAATAAAAATTAAATATACTTTGGAAAACTGTATAGCTATGTTAAACTAACGCAAAACATATATAATCTTGCTATGAAATAGTTACTATGATATTAATGAGACCTTTACACAATTATTTAATGTGTTGAACTTGAAATGATATTTTTTTGAGTCACATGACATTTGATTGTGAAATTTATGTGACAGATACATATTTAAATCTAGGTCTTATTGCTTTTGTCAAATGTAACCCTTTAAAACACACACACCTAATAACTAATGATTATGATTTGGTTTCGACTGTGCTGAAAAAGAAGGTAATCATTGAACAGCGGTATATTTAACAGGCTGAAATATAACAAGATGTCCCGAGGAGATTGGAGTTCACGTCAAGATGAATAATTGTGATTATGACAATCCAACCACTCACAACGGAGTTAATAGAGATTTCCATAAATGAATACTATGATTGTAAACTTTAAATACAATCTTACTTCACAATGTGTACACCAGTAAATGATATCAGCTAAATAGCATAGATCCTGTACATAAGCAATTCATTTTGGATCCCTACTGGCATCTATTCTCATAAATAAAACAAACCCGTAAAAACAAAGTTTTTGACTATAAATCCCTTATATATGAGACATAACTAACAGTATTGATTATTTTCAAACATTTACAGACTGAATCTGTCTTAACACAAGTTTGCTTCATAACCCTAGGGGGGAGGGGTGGGTGGGAGGGGGAGAGGGGAAAAGTCTGGTCACCGATTCGCTTGACCGAGCTCAGAGTGACGCGTAAAATGTAAACAAAAGCGCACCGTCGTTTCGTTGGGTCGCCTCAATGCTCAAACTTTCACGTGGCAAAAAAACAATAACAAATCGTGAATTTAAATTACATACCTCATATAAGGATAAACTAAAAATGCATTAATTTAATTACGGTACGTTCGATCGATCTGAAATTTTGATACGATGCATTGTTAGGTAAGACGGGTCGGTGTGCCAAATTTCAGTTCGATCGGATCATTGGATATGGGTCATTTTTTACTTCTGTTTTTCCGCCCGCCCAAGACAGAGACGGCGGTGAAGTTAATATAAGTGATTTAAAAAACAAACCCGTAAAAACAAAGTTTTTGACTATAAATCCCTTATATATGAGACATAACTAACAGTATTGATTATTTTCAAACATTTACAGAATGACACCGAGTGATGTCCCTTGTCTTTAATAAATGGGGGTGGGATGTGAGGGGGTGTCGGCACGCCGGTCGGCGTCAACACGACGGTCGGCGTCAACTCAAACTCACGTGGAAGTGGGAGAAAAAAACAATAACAAACAGTGAATTTAAATTACATACCTCATATAAGGTAAACTAAAAATGCATTAATTTAATTGCGGTACGTTCGATCGATCTGAAATTTTGTTACGATGCATTGTTAGGTGATTCGGGTCCGTGTGCCAAATTTCAGTTCGATCGGATGATGGGAAGTGGGTCATTTTTGACTTCTGCTTTTCCGCCCGCCGAGCCCAAGACAGAGAGAGATGATGACAGACAGAGACGGCCGCGAAGTTAATATACGGGATTTAAAAACGAGGAAAACAACAATATGTCCTATTGAAAATACTCATATTTTATAAGATGTTCTCCTGGAGGGGAGGGTGGGTCTGTCCAGCAGCACGTGCAGTTATCGCAATGAGGATTAGTGATGACCTCTTCGGTGGGAGCTGAAACAACCCTTTCGTCTCCAGCGGGCAGAGATGCTGCTATTTGGGTGCAGACGCCATGTGGTTTACTGGATGAGGGGGTGGGGAGCGCTGACCTCAGCCATTTACTGACTGCAGGGAACTAAACTAAACACATATTCTTTAGGCCTGAGACTAATCTCTTAAGGCCTTGGCTAGTACCTGGGCAATCTGCTCCATCTGTTGAACATTGTCATACAACATTGTCTTTACATGGGACTTTTCCGCCTCCCTGACCTCCCCGGCTATATCAAGCGCCGGGCAAGACGTCACCAGGTGTACGACCGTCTCAGAGGCTTGGCTGCAATGACGGCAGTTCGAGTCCCTGTTGTGGTCTAGCCTGTGAAAGTATGAGTTGGTTGGGCAGTGTTCTGTTCTCATTTGAGTCACTAAACTCTGGTGTTTGTGACTCAGGTTCCACCACTGGTCTGAACGGCTTGGCCTGGGCATGTTAGCGAATACCCCCCTGGCTGTCGTGTTGTCAGCCCACTCCTGGTACCACTTATTCCGGAAGTGGTCCTTTAGCCAGGTTTTAGCCCCAAGATAAGTGACTGGGGCCTCTGGTTGGGGCAGGGCCACTCCTGCTTTGGCCAGGGAGTCTGCCTTTTCATTGCCATTAACATTCACGTGGCTGAAGATCAACTGCACTGTTACCTTACCTCCAAGTCTTTCGAGCCTACCCACGTCCTCCAAGATGGCGTCAACCAAGTGGGTACTACGCTTCTCACTAGCCAGGACTTCGAGGGATGATCTCGAGTCACAAAAAAGTACCGTGTCGAAACCGAAAATTTCCGACCCTTGCAGTGTCCGGTGCACACTTTCCAGGGCCCTGTGTATAGCCTCAAGTTTCGCATCGTAATTCGATGCCATAGTCCCACAGGGACCTATAAGTTCATCTTTTGGTGTCCCTCCTACTGGGTATAAGATGAGCGCACCATATCCTGCAATTCCTTCACTTGAACTGGCAGACCCATCCGTGAACACTTGGGTTCCCGCGAACCCTTCTATCGTCTCAAGGGTAGCCGCTTTCTGTACATGCACAGGGCTGCTTTTCGTCACTACCGTGTCAGTCAAAGACAAACGTATTTCGGGACGTGTGCATCCGCATAGGGCGGTTTGAGTGGGACATTTATAATTTGTCTTCTATTTCGTGGGGGTTTGACGTTCCTATCAAGTTCCATTACTTGATGCATAAATGAGGAACGTTTCAAATACCCACGTCCGCCCCAGTTGTGTTGCATTTGGTAGCAGGGCTCCCTAGTGTCTAGCCTGCGGTACCTCTCTGCAGTTGTTATGATTGCCTTGTCCATACGTATATCGAGCGACTCTACGTTTGCAATGACTTCCACAGCAGCTGTGGGTGTCGTTCTGTTTACGCCACAGATAAATCTTAAAGCCTGGTTCTGGATTCGACCCAGTTTTTCCAATGCCGGTTTGATGGCAAAGGCTTGGACGGGCATGCTGTAGTCCATTATCGACCTTACACTGCCCAGAAAGAGAGCTCTGAGTGTGCTTGCTCCAGCGCCCCAGTTTGTGCATGCAAGCTTTTTCACCAGGTTGAGCTTGGCGGTAGCATTGGAGTACAGGTCTTGTACAAAATTATGCATTTGGACCTTTTGATCCAGGTTGACTCCCAGGTATACCGGTTGTTTGTCCCATGTGAGCGCTACATCGTTTATTTTAAGCAATATCTCCTGTTTGAGAATGGTTCTGCCATTAGTGAAAAGGGAATAGACCGTCCTCTCGGTGTTAATTTCCATCTGTCACCTCTGCATGTACCTACTGATATACGAAAGGTCTCGCTGTAGTCGCTGTTGCAGTCAGTTGGCATCTTTACCGGTGCTCCAGATGACCAAATCGTCTGCATACATGGCCGCACTGGATTGCAACATTCCAGGGAGGTCGTTGATGAAAGCCAAGAACAGTGTGCAACTGAGTGCTGACCCTTGGGATAGCCCCTGTTGCAGCGTTCTCTTACCGGAGGTTTCACTGCCATAAGTTGTTTGGATCGTCCGGTTTGTAAGAAAACCTTGGATCCACCTGTACATGTTGGCAGTTACGCCTAGGGCTTGTAATTTCAACAACAGAATGGACCTCCAGACCCTATCGTAAGCCTGTCGGAGGTCGAAGAAAATTGCCACAGTATGCATTTTTTTCTGGAGCCCGTCTGTTATGGACTGCAGAAGACGGAGCACTTGATCAATCGGTTGCTTTCCCTTTCGGAAACCAGACTGATTGATATTCAGACTATTCGTACTTTCCAAGTACCAATAGAGTCTGTCATTCACCATTCTCTCAGCTACCTTCCCCAAACACGATGTTAGAGTGATCGGACGGTAGCAATTTAGGAGTCCTTGACGTTTACCTTCTTTTGGAATTGGAACGATGTTAGCGCTCAGCCAAGCTCCAGGCAGGGCACCCGTGACCCACGTCATGTTTATGATATTCAATAGTGAGGACATTGCTATCGTGCCAAGGTTTTTAATCATCTCGTTATTTACTTTGTCCTGTCCTGGTGCCTTGGCGGCTTTGCACTTACTGATCGCTGTTTGCAATTCGGTCATAGTGAAAGGGGCGGTAAAGACCTCATCATGCGGTCCCCACTTCTGGGTCTTTTCTCCATGTTTCCTGAGACGGTTCAGGTTACGGCTCTGACTGGTTTCTTTCTGCTTTAGGCTCACACTTGCAAAATGCTTCTTCAAAGCATCGGCACATTTTGTATCTGTGGTTACAGTGCCTGTGGTCATTTGCAAAGGGCTCGTATTTTTCGTTTTCCCCATACCAGAAAGTGAATCAATCAGTTGCAACACCTTTCTTCCGACTGCTAGGTTAAGTTTACCACACGAACTAACCCATTCTTCCTTTTTTGCCTTGAGCGTTTCCTCTCGGACTTCAGCAGTTAGCTTATTGTAGGCAGCACGAGAAACCGCCGTTATAAGTTTGCCTGCTATTTTCCGTGCCTTCTTACGTTCACGGACGAGACCCGACAGCTTTTTGTTCCAGAATGGTCGGAACTTTCGGTGTCTACACATTCTTGGAATGGACTTCCTAGCCATTGACAAAATAACTCCCACGAGGTCGTTATAGGCATTCTCGATTGACTTGGGGTTCTCTGGGTCTTCAGTTGAACCCGCGAGCGTGCTTTCAATCCCGTCACGGAATTTCTTCCAGCCGGCTTTGCCGAACAGCCAGTGTCTTCTGGCAAAACGTGCCTTCACCAACTCTATGTCTATTTCAATGAGTATAGGTTTGTGGTCACTACCAACTTCCGGCATAACTCTCCATCCTACCTTCGCCTCTAGCTCAGCCGAGACAAGGGTTAGGTCCGGACGTGATAGGGCACTGTTGCCGGTATGAAGTAATAATAATAATAACAAATTGATTATTTATGTAGCGCTGTATCCCAGTAAGGAACTGGGCTCACAGCGCTTTACATGAAAGAAATAACATACCTATAAATATTAAATTAACTTTCATATC